>DWQX01000004.1:0-52708 GCA_018245475.1 Pharmacophagus antenor
ATAAAAATAGAGAGTATTAGTTGCAAATCTACGGTTAAAAAGGCTCTGACACCATTTTCTCTTTCATCAACACTAGCTTAAGCTCCCCTCTTTTGCTTCGCTATGTAACATCAGTATTAGTCGGTTCAAGTACAGGTGAAAAATTGTGATACGCTTTTATTACTTAGGATTAATAGTCGTTTGCTTGTCTTTGTTAGTTAAAGCTTGCCAATAAAAAATGGCTCAAGAAAGTGCTAACTGTCGTGTTGATTGGTTTAAAGATCAAAGTTGTGTTAAGTGAAATAAAGATCTCTTTAATAAAATTTATTGAAAAAAGTTTAACTCATTGGTAATAAATTAAAACTCCAATCATTATCACTCTTTAAATAATCAATAATGTCCAGTAAAATACCTTTATCTTTAAGATCATGAGACTTATTTTCCATTTTTTCTAAAATAACTTCATAATTATTTCTAATAATATTAGCAATGATATTTTTCATTTCATCACTATTTTCATTCTTAGTAAAAATACTTTTCATCCTTTTATTATGTTCAGAGAGAAAATTCTCATCTTCCATTATCTCCTTTTTGGCTTTGATAATATCTTTTTTTTCTAACACGCCTGACAAAAGCATATTATCCACAAACTCTTTAACGCCTTTATTATTTTTTAACTTATTAGTCAAAAAATTTAATATCGACTTTTTAAAAAAATTGTTAATATAATATACAATATTATACTCCATTATTTTATCAATAAAACATTTGGTTATATTTATAATAAATATTTTTTCCATTTCCATAGAATAAATATCATACATTATAGTAACTAAATGCATTATTGAATTACTTAATTCATTATTATTTTTTATATCAATCTCTTTACAAGCATAACTTAATGCCATGTCAATATGTTGTTTATAGTAAAAATGACTATAATCTAGCGTACTATCGCACTCTGGATTATGTTTCTTCAATTGTTCAAACATTTCTTTTGGATAATTATTAATTACATTGAGAGCAATGTTCATTATAGTAATAAAGTCTCCTTTTGTTTTTGATTTTTCATAAAGATAATATTGTATTAATTTTTTAGCATCATCATGACAACCATTTTCTATTGCAATAGTTAAATTAAAAAAAAATGAATCTAAACATTGGTTCTTAAAGCTAACAAATTCTGAGTTAATTAGCTTGCAATTTTTAAAATATATTTGCTCTCCATTCTTTATTAAAATAGATAATTCATTAATTTTAGCATGTTGACCTTTGTCTAATAGAAAAACCACCCCAACATTAATATTAAAAATACTTTTTATAAAAAATGATATTTTAGATAATAAAGTAACTTTTTCCCTTTCAATATAAAGACTTGAAATTGTATTTAACACATTGTTGATTTTATTTTTTATTTGGTATTTCTCTTTTATATTTTCATCGTGTTTTTTTATTGAAGTAACGTTATCAACATTATTTTTTATATGCATAAAAACTCCTTATCTCATAGTAAAACTATCCTTTATTTACTTACATCTTCATACAAAAAAAAGCCCTTATTACTAAGGGCCATAAATATCAAAAAACAAATAAGATTTAGAAATTAACTTTCAATGTTGCATTAATACCACTCGAATTGATATCACTATTATATTGACCTTGATAAGAGATACCGAAAGTGGTTGATTTACTTAACTGCGCATCAACACCTAGACCAACACCAAATAAATTATCTAGTTTACCACCTCGTAGTGATGCCTCACCTGAATTGGATAACCATAGACGTGATTCAGGGCGATTATCACCAAACAGATGGCTTGCTGATATATCACCTTTTAATGCCATATTAATATTGCCTGCCATAAATGGATATCCACCACGTAAACCAACCGTAGCAACTTGAATATCTTGTGCATCTGTTTTAGTGGTAAACTTCATATTACCCACATTTTCATTGATATTATCAGTGGATACTCTTAACCAACTAAATCCAGCATAAGGTTCAATTGAGTACTGGCTAGTATTCAATTGAGTATAAGCACCTTCTAAAAAGAATTGACTAATTTTCGCATCGTAACTGGTTGAGTTATAACCTGCAGTTTGTCCTATCCAGAGTGTTCTTTTGGCATCTCTATCTTGGTTTGTATGTGTAAATCCATAATTTAATGAGGCAACATCATAAAGATTAGAGATCCCATAAGCACCAATATGAATATCATTGCTGTCTATTTTTCCATATTGATTGCCTTTATATTTGGTTGAGCCTGCACCGAAAAATAGCCCAGCTTTAGTATTTTCAGTAACATCAATTTCAGCCCCTAATAACCCAACATAGAAATCAACATCCATATCACTGTGACCATAATCCGTCTTACCCCACTGACCCATACCGGTGATCCAAATGCGCGCATTGCTATTACTTAGTTGTGCATGACGACCATCACCGATACCAATAGCCTGATCTTTCACTGTACGAGTTAAACCCAATACGTTGACAATACTGGCATTATTGGCATTTAAATACATATCACTACCCAATGATTGATAAGTGGTTTTCAGATCGCTTTCATTCATCGGTAATACGGCATTAAATAACTCACCATTCCCTGTATTATCTAATGCATTAGCAATAGCGCGACCATTTTCATTATCAGCAAAGGTGGCTAAAGTCGTATTTTCTTTCTTAGTTAACGTACCACTAATGGTTTTATCTGTTATCGAGGTATGTTTATCAAATAAAGCATAATCATTATTGGTGGTCACTGTAGTGGTTGTCGCTGGATCTACAACCGCATGGTTACTGGCTAACATTTTCGTTTTAGTGCGATTATCGACTAAACTATCTGTATTCACCTGACCGACAACAACACTATTATTAAGATAAATATCTTTTAGTTGCCCAACATTATCCGCCTCAACATCAATATCGGCTCCTTGATTAAGCACTAAGTTACCAATATTAACATTGTGTCCCGCAGTCACTAAATAGCGACCTTTATCATTAATATTAATGTTTACTTTATGGTTTTGGTTTGACGTTAATTGGCCTTTTTGAGTAAAAGTATCGTTATAACGCTCAATAATACCTAATTTCCCACCATTAACATTGACCGCTTGCGTACCAAAAGATCCGCTAAAGCCATATAAAGTACCTTGTTCGACAGTTGTACCACCACGGTAACTATTATTTCCCGTCATGACTAACGTACCTTCGCCTCGCTTCACCAAAGCACCATCATATAAGCCAGCATCAATTTTAGCTTGAATAGCATCAGCGCGTTTTTGGTAATATTCTTGACGCCATTTTTCAGCATCTTCTTGGCTAACAATATGTGATGTAGGATCAGGATCGCCATCATTAATCACAAAATCGGTACCGAGATGATAATCGCCTCCCGCCGCAATCCCTTTTTCGGTATATTCTTTCAACCATGCGAGATCTTCTTGCTTACGTAGATCTAAAGCTGTTTGGGAAATATCATTAGTCCACACATCAAGCGGTGTCGCATTTAGGTTATATTCAAATTTACCTAGCAATTGACCCGGGCCATACATCCCTTTATCTAAATCTGGTGTTCCCCACCCATAACGCACATCAGGAGTACCTTCTGCGGCCGTCCAGCTCTCATATAAAGAGCCATCAGGATCACGATGGTTAGCAGTAGTGAACATGACATCACGAACTTGAATGGCGTTCATGGAAGGATAACGAGACATTAATACTCCCATCGCCCCCGTCACATGAGGAGCAGCCATTGAAGTACCACTAAAGGTATCCCAACCTGGATTTCCCTCCTCATCAACCACCGTAGAATAGATATATCGCCCCGGTGCAACCACCGTCCACCATTTTGCATTACCCGCTTCATTGAATTTTTTTTCTAATACATAACCGGTTTTATCCGCATTTTGCATCAAGCCTGCCACCGCAATCCAATGTTGTTCCGCTTCAGGATTAAAATAAGGATAAAGAGGACGATAATAAGGTTGAGCAAAGTCGCGATTACCCGTTGTAAAGACCTGAACAACATTCGTTCCTTTAACTGCATCATAAGCAGCATCAACAAAGGAAGGTTTATCACCATAGACTTTTTTAAAGTAGAAATATTCGTATTCTGTCTGTGCCGTGGTGTTAACAGGCATATGTATAGTGGTATCACCACCATCAGGCCCCTCTGTTTTATCTGTATTAATAATGCGCGGGTTAGTCCCCCAGCTATTATTAATCACTTGCGCACCCGCATCGACCATCGCTTTCCAGCCAGTATAGAAATAGGTGTAGTCTTGATAAGGGCCATAGTTGTTGCTGTCTGTTGCCCCAGTATTCCCTAAATAAATATCAGCCCCCCATGCCACACCATGCATACCATTACCATCACGGTTAGCCCCCACAGTGCCAGTGACATGTGTGCCATGGGTATCATTCACCCCTTTGATCCAATTACCATCAACATCAAAGACTTGGCCTTTTTCATAATGTCCGCCCATTTCTTGTGGATAGCGCATTCCCGTAGAGCCATATTCACCTTTGGCTTTTACCGCATGAAAGCGTGACCCACTCAGCTCTTGATGAGAGAGCAGTGCACCAGAGTCCATCACCCCGACTTTGGCACCTTGACCATGAAAACCCAGTGCATAAGCACTAGAGGCATTCATAGCGGCAAGCCCCCAGTCTTTTTGATATTCAGGGCTTTCCCAACTTTGTTTATTACCTAATTGTCCAGCTTCTGAATATGCAACAGCATAGCCAGAAAAAAGAAGTGCCGAAGTAATAAGGGAGAGTTGAAATAGAGAGTTTGTGGTATTTTTTTTCTGATTAATGGGATGGTGACTTAAAGCTATTTCTTTGTTCATTCTGTACCTTCTGTTATGTTGAAAGGGATAACATTAATTAAGGAATAAAAACAAAAGACGTAGCGATCCTCTCTTTTTTATAACAATAATTACTTGAAGGATCTCTCAAATATACGAAGCTAAACCACAAAAATAGATAGATTGCCTAACAAATCACAACTTAATAGTTTAATTAAACAATTTTAAAACATAATCTAATATTATATAAATAAATAGATTTAACGTTTTCTACGGTAATACCGATAGCTTTCAATAGCTAAATAAAGATGATAAAAAGCAAACCAATAAAAAAACAAAATAGCTAAATTAATTAACAATTTATTTTATAATCTGATTTAGCTATTTAATTCTAGTATGAAAAATTTATTTTTCTTAATTTTATAGTAATAAAAAAAACAGTATCTTTATTTTAAAAATACTGTTTTTATTTTAATTTTTGACGTGATATTACTTAATTTTTATTCTGATGGCGTGATTTCCATTTGCCCCGCAATCCCTTTATCCGCATTTTCGAGTATTTGGCTATAATAAACAAAAGGGAAATGAGAATAAGAAGGCTGTTTTAGCTCAACTAATAATTCACTTTGTTTTTCGATCCATACTGTATCTTTCCAACCAAAATCAGCAGGCGCTGGTTTTTGTCCATCATGATTAATCACTTTAAAACGTGCACCTTCAATATGAAAAGGTTGTGGTGTTTCCACTGTCACTAACCAACGTTCCCAGCCATTTTGTTTACCGACAAGATCGATCCTTGATAACTCCCAACGCGCATTATTAATACCAGGAGGACTGTTTTGTAATTGGATCGTTCTCGGTTGAATTGAGGTGGTAATTTGTGTGTCATCCACCACCAACTGTTGTGGAACTTTATCGGTAACCAGTGACATCAGTCCAGTAGGCTTGATGGTTAGCACATTGGTATTGCGCAATAAGTTAGAAGGTTCAAAAATACCACGTAATCTATCCATAAATCCGGCACTTTGCCCAGCAGTGATAGTCACTTCTTCGCCTTCTGATAGATCAATAAGAATTTCACGTCGCTCACCCGGTGCCATAGGAATAGATTTCAATTCTACCGGTGATGTTAACAAACCTTGATCAGAGGCTATCAGATAGAGTGAGCGACCATCATTCGCCGATAACTCATAACGTCGAGCATTCGAGGCATTAACTAAGCGTAAACGAATCCAACCTCGTGATACTTCAATATAGGGATCTTCACAGCCATTCACTAATAATGTGTCACCATAAAAGCCCTCTGTCGCGGCTTCTTTGTCGTATTGTGGAGTTCCAAAGTTATCAAGGCGTTTATCTTGAAGAATAATAGGAAAGTCATTTACCCCATAATGTTTAGGCAGTGGTAACGATTTGCTCTCTTCGTCTTCAACAATCCACATACCTACCAATCCGTTATAGACATGAGGCGCCATTTTAAAAGGCGTATTCGCATGATACCAGCAGGTGGCCGCTTTTTGACGAATAGGCAACACCGGTGACCAATAGGCTCCCGGAGACATCATCCTTGCAGCTCCACCTATTTGTGTTCCCGGCACTAATAAGCCACTTACGGTCATAGAAACGGGTTCATTAAGGCGATTGCTATAAATCAGTTTGACATCATCACCGCTTTTTACTTTGATTGTCGGACCCGGCATTGAGCCATTAATGCCCCAGACTTCTGTTTTTTGTGTGCCATCAAAGGCCCAATGCACTTTTTGTAACGTTACAAAAAGAGGCTGACCATTACGTGATTCAAGTAATGGGGGAATAGGTAGTTTTCTATCACTAACTGATCCTGCACGAACAGATGAAGATAATGAGCCCAGACATACCGCTAAGCCTGAAGCCTGTAAAAACTGGCGACGACTAAATGACATACTTTCTCCGCAACAAAATACCCATATTCCTATCCCACGAGTGAGGATCAACTGATAGGAAAAAAGCTGCTGTGATATTTAAAGACAAAAGACTTAAATCAAATTATGACAGCATAATAACGCGGATATGACATAAATCCTAAAAATAGTTGATAACTTAGTGCATTTTAATTTATTAAAGACAATATCCGTCCGAAAATCGGGATATATTCAAACTATCAATCAGCCTATAACGTTTATTGTTAGCCATTATAAAGCATATAATTAAACCATTAAAATCATGGCGTTATAAAAATGCCAAATCAAATCGATTTGGCATTAGGTATGATAAACAATTAAATAAATTACAGACTGTTAATTTAACTTACCTGCAAAATCGCGTTTATTCATTTCTTCCACTTCTTTATCAAGCTCTTCAATTTTAGCCTTCATGATCTGACGACAATCTTCAGCTAATTCTCTCACCTGATCTTTGTTATATTTTGATACATCAATGGGAGGCAACATTTCAACAATCACGTAGCCATTATTCCAGCGATTTAATTTTATCTTACCTTGTGTGGTAGAGACACAAACAGGCACAATAGGCACTCCCGCTTGCATCGCCGCGTGAAAAGCCCCTGTTTTAAAAGGTAATAAACCACGTCCTCGGCTACGTGTTCCTTCAGGAAACATCCATACAGAGATTTTTTTCGCTTTGATTTGCTCTGCAACCTGAGTGATCGTGCTATGGGCTTTAGAGCGATTACCTCTATCAATCAAAATATTGCCAGTGATCCAATAAAGCTGTCCAAAGAAAGGAATAAACACCAAGCTTTTTTTGCCCACCGTCACGGTATTAGGCTGTACCGCATTCGACATTGTCACCATATCAAAGTTATTTTGATGGTTACCAATATAGATACTGGGTCCATAACTTTTAGCTTCTTTAGGAAAACGCTCTACTAACTTGATCCCAAAGACATGTGATAATTTGCCGAATAAACGTCCATAAGTCATTACGTGTTTCGGATTTCTGGGAGAAAACATGCAATAAATCATCCCAAAAGTCACCACAATAATGGTGTACAGAATGACAATAATGCCTCGAATAATAGCTAGCATAAGCTTTTAGCGTCCTAATAATAAGTGGGTCATATGACCCACTAATCTACATTGAAAGTTAAAATTAATGAGTTTCGATATCTATATGATCGATACTTTGTGCACCACGAGGAAGCGATGTCCCACGACGACCACGTTTGGCTTTAAATGTCTGTAATTCATTCATCGACATCGTGAGTTTACGTTTACCAAAATGCAATGTAACACTGGCATTTTCTGGTAATACCCGCAACCAAGCGACTTTATCTTCACCACTTGCAGCCTGTGAAGCAGGAATAGAAACCATTTGGTTACCTTTTCCTTTTACCATAGTTGGCAACTCTGAGGCTTCAAAAATCAGCATTCGCCCACCCTGAGTAATGATCATGATCAAATCACTCAATTCATCATTTAAGCGTTGAGGTGGTAATGGTAATGCATTTTCAGGTAATGTTAATAATGATTTACCAGCTCTATTTTTAGAGGTTAAGTCATCAATACTACAGATAAACCCATAACCAGCGTCGGATGCCATTAAGATCTTATCGCTACTTTCCCCCATCACTACATGACGTAATTGAGCCCCTTTTTGGACTTTTAATCGTCCTGTTAAATCATCACCTTTACTACGGCCTGATGGTAATGCGTCAACATCAACAGTATAACTTTGACCCGTGGTATCAATCAGATGTACCGCTTGATTGCTCATCCCTTCAACTGCGTCAAAATAATCATCCCCTGTTTTAAAGCCCACTGATTTCGCATCAATGTTATGGCCTTTTTGGCAACGGATAAGCCCTTTTTCGGACATGATCACGGTAACCGCTTCAGGGTGAAGATGTTTTAATGGGATAGGCTCATCGCCAACATCACCACTAAAATAGCTAATCTCTTCTGCTTTTAATGTTTGTTGTTGACCATCAACAGTAAAAGTGAGGGCTTCATTTTTTGCTATTAATACGATTTGTTCGATAACATCACTTTGCTCTTTGCCTAATGCAACTAAGCGAGTGCCTCGACCTTTCTTATTCATCTCATTTAGATGTTCTGCAGATATCGCCAGAATACGTGTTTTATCGGTGATAATAACTAACCAATGTTGATCGTTTTTCTTTTCTGCATCAACTAAGAAAGGCGCTAGCAATTCTGTTTCATCTGAAACCGTCAACAACCCTTTACCGGTTTTATTTTTTGTCTCCATCTCTTCATAACTGAGTACGGAGCCATACCCCTCTTTCGTTGCCAGTAAATACTCCTGTTTAGCGGCTCCCGCTAACATATATTTTACGCTGGCGTCAGGGGGGAAGGTCAATTTACCGGTTAAAGGCTCACCTTGACTGCGGCCTGATGGCATATCATTAGGACTTAAGCTATAGCTTCTACCCGTTGAATCAAGGAACAATACTGGCTGGTTGCTCATACCCCGTACAGCACTATGATAACTGTCTCCGGCACGGTAACTCATGGTGCTAGGATCAATTTCATGTCCTTTCGCACTGCGCACCCATCCCATTTCAGAAAGCACAATAGTCACAGGCTCTGATGGCAACATATCTTGTTCATTAACCACTTTCGCCTCTTCTTGAGGTCGAATAGGAGAACGTCGTTCATCACCAAACTCTTTAGCATCCGCCTCTATCTCTTTTTTCAATAACGTATTGAGACGGCGAGGAGAATTTAACAGTTTTTCAATACTGTCGCGCTCTTTTTCTAGTTCATCACTTTCAGCTTGCAGTTTTATCTCTTCAAGCTTAGCTAAGTGACGTAAACGTAACTCTAAAATCGCTTCTGCTTGAATATCTGACAATGCAAAACGACGCATTAATTCTGCTTTTGGCTCATCTTCATAACGGATGATCTCAATCACTTCATCAATATTGAGATAAGCGATTAATAAACCTTTTAGAATTTCTAAACGGCGTAATACTTTTTCTAAGCGATGGTTTAAACGATTGGTTACCGTTTGACGACGATAAACTAACCACTCATTTAAAATGGTTAATAGTCCTTTCACCGCAGGACGGTTATCTAACCCAATCATATTGAGGTTAACGCGATAACTTTTCTCTAAGTCTGTATTGACAAATAAGTAATACATGACTTGTTCTAAATCGACACGATTACTACGAGGAACAATTACCAATCGAGTAGGATTTTCATGATCTGACTCGTCACGTAAATCATCAACTAAAGGCAATTTTTTCGCTCGCATTAATGCAGCAATTTGTTCAAGTACCTTAGCACCAGAGACTTGATGAGGGAGAGCCGTGATCACCGCACAACCCTCTTCTTTTTGCCAAACAGCACGCATTCTAATAGAGCCACGTCCTGTTTTATAAATCTTTTTAATATCCTCAAGAGCGGTGATCACTTCCGCTTCTGTTGGGTAATCAGGCCCTTGTACATATTGCATAACATCAGATAACCCAGCATCAGGATTATCTAATAGCATGGTTAATGCTTGGCCGATTTCCCGCGCATTATGTGGCGGAATATCCGTTGCCATACCGACGGCGATCCCCGTTGTCCCATTTAATAAAATATTAGGTAAACGAGCAGGCAACATTTTTGGCTCTTGCAGGGTGCCATCAAAATTTGGGATCCAATCGACAGTACCGTGTCCCAATTCGCTTAGTAGTATCTGTGAATATTTAGATAAGCGAGACTCGGTATAACGCATAGCTGCGAAAGATTTCGGATCATCCGGAGCCCCCCAGTTACCTTGCCCATCAATTAATGGATAACGATAAGAGAAGGGTTGCGCCATCAATACCATGGCTTCATAACAGGCGCTATCACCGTGAGGATGATATTTACCTAATACATCCCCCACCGTTCGTGCTGATTTTTTAAATTTAGCACTACTGTTTAAACCTAATTCAGACATCGCATAGACGATACGACGCTGTACTGGCTTTAACCCATCGCCAATAAAAGGCAATGCACGATCCATAATCACGTACATTGAGTAATTGAGATAGGCATTTTCCGTAAATAAGTGGAGCGGTTGGCGCTCTACACCATCATGAGTCAGTTCACTCATTCAATATTTTCCTCAGACGCTTGGTGAGTTCCATTACACTTCGATGTCAACTTCGTCGCCTTTTTCTTGCAACCAGTTTCGGCGATCTTCAGAACGTTTCTTGGCAAGTAACATATCCATCATGCCTAACGTTTCTTGATAATTTTCATCATCAATTACCAATTGCACTAAACGACGTGTATTAGGATCAAGCGTTGTCTCACGTAATTGCAGTGGATTCATCTCACCTAAGCCTTTAAAGCGTTGCACATTTGGCTTACCTTTTTTACGGCTAAGGCGTTGCAAAATAGCGTTCTTTTCTGCTTCATCAAGGGCATAACTCACTTCTTTACCTAAGTCGATACGATAAAGAGGTGGCATAGCCATATAGACATGACCTTGCTTTACTAATGCCGGGAAATGACGAACAAATAAAGCACAAAGTAAAGTGGCGATATGTAAGCCATCAGAGTCCGCATCCGCAAGGATACAAATTTTCCCGTAACGTAATTGGCTTAAATCATCACTATCAGGATCCATCCCAATCGCCACAGAAATATCATGCACTTCTTGTGACGCTAATACTTCATCAGAAGAGACTTCCCAAGTATTAAGAATTTTACCACGTAGAGGCATAATCGCTTGATACTCACGATCGCGAGCTTGTTTGGCAGAGCCACCCGCAGAATCCCCTTCAACTAAGAAGAGTTCGGTATAACGTAAATCTTGTGAAGTACAATCTGCTAATTTACCCGGTAATGCAGGCCCCGAAGTCAGTTTTTTTCTCACCACTTTTTTAGCCGCACGCATACGTCGTTGCGCACTGCTAATAGCCATTTCAGCAAGTAATTCACCGACTTGAACGTTTTGGTTTAACCATAAGCTAAATGCATTTTTTACTGCACTAGCAACAAAGGCACTGGTTTGACGTGACGATAGACGCTCTTTGGTTTGTCCTGCAAATTGAGGATCTTGCATTTTTACTGATAACACATAAGCACAGCGCTCCCATGTATCATCTGCGGTTAATTTAATGCCTCTTGGCAATAAATTATGGAATTCACAAAACTCGCGCATGGCATCTAATACACCTTGGCGCAAACCATTAACGTGTGTACCACCTTGTACGGTTGGAATGAGGTTCACATAACTTTCTGTGAGTAAATCACCCCCTTCCGGTAACCAAAGCATTGACCATTCAACGGCTTCGTTATCACCTTCAAATTTCCCTGTAAACGGCTCTTCCGGAAGACGAACAAATTCAGCAACAGCTTCACTTAAATAGTCAGTTAAACCATCAGCGTAACACCAAGTTTCTTGGGTATTATTGACTTTATCGGTAAAAGAGACATTGACGCCCGGGCACAACACCGCTTTGGCTTTTAATACATGAGATAAGCTTTTTGATGAGAAACGAGGGATATCAAAGTAAGTGCTATCTGGCCAGAAATGAACACTGGTTCCTGTATCTCGTTTAGCACACGTCCCTATTTGATGTAGCTCTTCAACTTTATCACCGTTCTCAAAAGCAATTTGATATATTTTGCCTTCTCGGCGCACGGTGACTTCTATACGCTTTGATAACGCATTAACCACTGAGATCCCCACACCATGCAAGCCACCAGAGTATTGGTAGTTTTTATTGGAGAATTTTCCTCCGGCATGAAGATGGGCAAGGATCAGCTCAATAGCAGAGACTTTCAGTTCTGGATGGATATCAACCGGCATTCCTCGCCCATTGTCGATAACCTCAATAGATTGGTCTGCATATAAGATAACTTCGACCTTGGTTGCATGCCCCGCAAGCGCCTCGTCCACGCTATTATCTATCACTTCCTGTGCCAAATGGTTCGGTCTAGTGGTATCGGTATACATACCAGGACGCCGACGTACAGGCTCTAGACCATTAAGAACCTCAATATCCTTTGCATTATAACTTGATTGAGTCATTGTTTTAATCTGCGGTTCACTGTTTGAGAATACTGTTTATAATAACAGGTGTTAGCGGTAATATGATATTCATTTTTGAATTGAGACATCAACCCCAGTATTGCAGGTTAATGAGTCGAAAACGATGTTATTTTCAAAAACTGAACAATTTCCGGGAAAAAACGTTCAAAATTAACAAAAGCATGGTTTCCTCCCTGCTCTACTGTTTGCTTACAAGCGCCAAGATATGAAACCGCTTGACGATAATCAAGTATTTCATCTCCAGTTTGTTGAAGCAACCAAATAAGTTCGGGGGAAGTTATCGTAGGAATACGTAAGGCAAGTAACTCATCCATATGGTGAGGTGCTAATCTATACTTTTGATGCGTTATCAATTAGCACATTTTTCTTTATGCTCAATATCGATTTTCATTTTGTATGATTAATATCATCAACCATTAAAAATAAAAACCTTATTTTTTCAATAAGATACTGATGATACTATCTCATTTTGAGAACAATGATATAATAGGCGCTTTACCTCATAAACTCTGATGATTTACGGAGCTCAATATTTATGCAACCACAATTTGAAAACGCAAAAAACACCGTAAAAACATTATCAGTGTTTGATTTTGATGGTACTTTAACCTATCACGATAGCTTTATCCCTTTTCTAAAGTTTGCCTTTGGGCGACGTAAATTTGCTCGTCGTATTATCAAAATGGTATTCCCCACATTACGTTGTTTTAGACGTAAACTGACTCGTGATGAATTAAAAGAAGTGCTGATTAAAACTTTTTTAACCGATATCGAAGAAAAATGGCTAAAAGAAAAAGCCGAAGCCTTTTGTAGAGCCTACTGGAGTAAGTTAATGCGTCCTGCAGGTTTATTAGCCGTTGCTGAAGAGATTAACCGTCATGCTGAAGTGACCATTTGTTCAGCTTCTCCGGCTATGGTGTTGCAACCTTTTGCGGATCGACTCGGTATAAAATTAATAGGGACAACACTTGAAGTGGTTGATGGTGTGTTGACAGGAAAAATAATTGGCAATAATTGCCGTTGTGGCGAAAAAATCAAACGATTAGAGCGTGTCTATGGCGACCTTACTCAATACCACTTAAGAGCGTGGGGCGATTCACGTGGTGATCATGAATTACTCTATGCTGCACAAGATCCACATTGGCGCTATTTCCATACAGGAAGTCATAAGTCAAAAAAATCACCTATCAAAATAACGCTTAAAAAAGACTCATAAGGGATTATATAAAAATAAAGCGGGAAACGTATTTTCCCGCTTTGTGCCAAAAGCGGAAGTATTAGACCTTCGACGGCTGCGGAAAACGCGTTATGAACGGTGAGTCAGAACCGATATGATTACCTGTTCTTCGGCTCGGATCATGGCGGCGATCGTGGCGCGTCATCCTGCCTAAGGAATAATCTCTGGGTCATACTGCCAATACGGCTCTCGCTAGACGCTTATTGAGCGACTCAAACTATCTTCACTAAAAATACAGTATCCAGTGAAGTTATCATTTTTAATTCTCCTGATAAGGATCTGTATGATCCTCCTTTCGGTAAAACTCTCTGCACTATTTCTTATTTTCAAACCTACCAATATATCAAGAAGGCACGCGAAGTATTTTAAAAAATTTTTAACTTTCTGAAACATAAAGTTTTCTTGGTATAATCGAGATTGAGATGCACGTGGTCTCGCGAACCCTGCAGGGCAAGCACGGCAGGGATTTTTTTCAATCAATATGGAGAGGAGCCTATCGCTTAATCTGTTTATAGAAGGAGAATTAAAAATGATCAAATGGACATTTGATAAAACTGTTGTTGCACAAGGGATTGCTGCACAAAACAATTCTGGACGTATTCCGTCGATTGACATTCAACAAGGGTCTGGTCTTTTGAAGCGTCATCAAAGGAAGTTGTATAAAAGCGCAATTAACTTCAGCGCGCCAATTGAGAAAGACGACTGTGGGCGATACAACCCTCCCGGGGGAAGTGTGGCGGTATGGTATGCTTCTGACTCGGCGTTAACGGCGGCGGCGGAAGCATACGGGCGTTTGTTCCATCTCAAAGGAAAGATTTCTTATCCTGAATCGGTACTTTCACAACATTATATGTGCTCTGTGGATGTCGCGAGAACGGTGACAGTGATTGATGTTGTGGCACTCTGTGAGTTGTTACATATCCCTTTGGATAGCTTAGAAAACGAGGATTACACCTTTCCTCAGTGGCTAATGGAACATCTTTATACGCATTTCGGGCGTGACTATGACGGGATTGCCTATACCTCAAGACATAAGCGCTATAAGCGTTGTTATGCCTTTTGGGAACGTCCGGGTAGTACACCAGCCTTTACCGATACTCCTCAGGGGATGTGGCCTTATGCAAGTTACGTCGAAACTGACGAAGGCATGTTCCCTAAGGGGTGGGACAAAGAAACGATGTCAGGTGAAGAGATGTTCGAAGAATTGCTTGGATTCGAAATTACGCTAGAACCAATGTAAATCAAAGAGGGGCGGGCTGATCCCTCTTTTTAAATCCGTTAACTGGCTACTTGATTTCCGAACTGTTTAGCTGCACGTATGGCCAGACTAAGTTCACACTTTTTAGCACCGTCCAGCATGATTTGAATCGGCGTTTTTTGTAGGCCTTCACTATTAACCTCTATCGGTGATTTTAACACACCCAACCGCAACATTGGATGTGTATCCTCGTCGAATGCCGCCATCACCTCTTCAAAGCCGGGAATCAGCCCATTATCAGCGAACTGAAATTTCGGGAAAATAAAATCGCCGTTTTGTTTGAATGCTAAAAGCTTGTTCTTCTTAACGCGAATGTTGATCGCCTGGCGTGTAATACCAAGGATATCGACCACGTCGTTCACCTTAAGCGTACCGCCCAATTCCTGAAGCTCACGATAAAATCTTTCCAGATTTTCCCGACGACGGCGCACTTTACGCATTTCGTAGTCGTTGACGCGTGTCTTCTGCTCGAGTTGAACGGTATAGAGCAATTGCATCAAAGAACCGTCATCCAGCGTGATAGCATCCATAGCCTGATTTTTGTCTTCAAATTCAGGCATCAGGGAAATAGCGAGGTTGTTAATCCTTTTCAGAAGGTTCAACTGGTACTCATTCAGCTTAGCTGAAGTGTTGATTTCTTTTTCTGCTGTGGTGTGTTTAATCATCATGCACCTCTATTTGACGATTATCATAATTCATTTTTTAGGAATGGTCAAATATAGGGTGTTTTTCGAGCAATCTATGATCACGCAGCTCAAATCTGACAGTCTGCGTTGATTGTGTGCTGTCAGTGAAAACTGACAGCACACATCTGAGCTAATACAATTAAATATTGACGCCATGTTGTGCGGCTAGTGCGCCTAAACCACCCGCAAAACCTTGGCCTACTGCTTTAAATTTCCAATCTGAACCATGACGATAGAGTTCACCAAAGATCATCGCCGTCTCCGTAGAGGCATCTTCAGAAAGATCAAAACGTGCAATTTCAGTGTTATTGTCGTTATTATAAACGCGCATAAAACTGTTGCTCACCATACCAAAGTTTTGTTTGCGGTTTTCAGCATCGTAAATAGTGACAGCAAAAACCAGTTTTTTCACTTCAGCAGGAACTTTGGATAAAGTGATTTTGACTTGTTCATCATCACCTTCGCCTTCTCCAGTACGATTATCGCCTTGGTGTTCAACACTACCACATTGGCTCACTTTATTATTAAAGAAGATAAAACTTGCATCTGAAAGTACTTTTCCATCTTCACCGACCATGAATACTGACGCATCTAAATCAAATTCAGCGCCATCTGTCACGCGGGCATCCCATCCTAAACCAACCATAGCCACCGTCATGGTTGGTGCTTCTTTAGTTAGCGAAACATTACCACCTTTAACAAGGGAAACAGCCATATCAAAGCTCCTACTGTGTTGAATAAACTGACAATTAGGAATAACTGCCAGTAATTTGTGATTTCATAACATACGATTAAGAGGCGTTAATACCATATTGCGCACATACTGAGCCTAAGCCCCCTGCATATCCTTGGCCTACAGCACGGAATTTCCACTCACCGTTATGACGATATAACTCACCAAATAACATCGCCGTTTCCGTTGATGCATCTTCCGTTAAATCATAACGAGCAACTTCAATTTGGTTGTCATCATTAACTAAACGAATAAACGCACCAGATACCTGACCAAAGCTTTGACGACGCGCTTGCGCTTCATGGATAGTCACAACAAAGATAATTTTTTCGACATCACTGGGGATGGTATCTAGTTTGATTTTTAGTGCTTCATCATCACCATCACCTTCACCTGTTCGGTTATCACCTGTGTGAATAACAGAGCCGTCGGCAGATCTTAAGTTGTTATAAAAAATGAAATCGGCATCGCTACGTACTTTTCCATTAGCGGCTAACAGAAATGCAGATGCATCTAAGTCAAAATCTTGACCATCTGTAGAACGGGCATCCCAACCAAGTCCGACTAGGACGTTTTTCATCGTTGGGGCTGCTTTGCTTAAAGAAACATTACCACCTTTAGAAAGAGAAACGCTCATCTTCAACCTCTTCAATTTATGTTGCGATATTCTAATTTCCCAAGAATATCGGTTATCATTATTTACCTTATTTATTCTTTTTTTCTGGGAATACAAAACTTGCCAGAATACCCAGAGCAAGAACACCAAGCACTACGAATAGGCTGGTTGTCGCGGAAATGCTATATCCATGCTGCCAAATATGATCTGTTGCATTAAGCCCCAGCTTTACAGCAATAAAGAACAGCAATGCAATAACCGCTTTTTCAAGGTGAATGAGATACTGTTTTAATGCCTCTAACACAAAGTAGAGAGTACGTAAGCCCAAAATAGCGAACATCATTGCACTATAAACAATCAGTGGCTCACGGCTAACGGCAATGATTGCAGGCACCGAATCGAAAGCAAACATCACATCAGAAAGCTCTACCACCGCCACACACAACATAAGCGGTGTCGCATATAACGCAGCTTTTGTACCTCGACCGATAGTTATGTCTTTGTTTTCCGGTTTTGCTAACTCTACATCAACCTCTTTTTGTGTTAATAAGAAGGCATGTCCAGTAATTTTTGGCCATATAGGGAAAAATCGTTTTACTAGGCGATAAGCAAGGTGCTGTGAATAGTCTTCAATTTCTTCACTATCATTCCCACTTCTCAGCATCATTACGGCTGTCCAAGCAACAATCAGAGCAAAGACTATCTCAACGTAAGGCCCTAAACTTAATAAGCCGGTACCAATAGCAACAAAGATCGCACGGAATACAATGGCACCAATGATCCCCCAATACAGAATGCGGTGACGGAAACGATCAGGAACCGCAAACCAAGAGAAAATCGCCATCATGACAAATAGGTTATCGACAGACAGTACTTTCTCTAATGCATAACCCGTCACGAATAAGCTTGCAACTTCTGCACCATGGTGGACGTATAAAAAACCCGCGAATGCCATGGCAACGACTACCCAGAATATTGACCAAAAAACAGCATTCTTTAACGTTATCGGCTTATCTGCACGATGCATAAATAAATCGATAAAAATAGCGCCTATCGCAAGTACAACAAAAACAATGACAGTTTCTGTCGGAAAACCAATATGTGTGGATACCATAATTATTCCTAAACGGTTCCCTATATAAAATTAATTACAAATCAAACTCTGCGGGCTCAAAGCCTAATGCAACGGCAATAGCACGCACCGCCTCTTTTTCGTCATTGTCAAAATCACCATCACTTTTCGCAACAGCAATACCGACACGGATCGCTAATTGTGCAGCTTCTGGCTGATCTTTCATTGCCAGAATATACTTCATCGTTTCACCTTTACCGACTTCAGTATCAAATTCAAAACTGCTAATTAGCTTATTAAAGAATTCGATCACCTCGGAGGTATCAAAGACTTTAAGCTCTTCTGATGCTTTTAAAAAACCGAGCATCTTCTGCTTTTCTTCAGAACTCACACCATCGCTAGCAATAGCGATACGAGCACAAACTGCGACCGTACCTTGCATAAATTTTTTGTTTTTAAAACGACTGACTTGCTTAGTTAACTCCGCTCGCCCGGAATTAAAACCTTCTTTTAATTTATTGAAAAAACTCATTTTTATTCTCCTTATTTCGTGTATTCACTTAGATCCAGCAGTCCAGCGAAATCCCCATCCGTAGGCATTATCCATATCGCGATGGCCTTTAAAAAATTCATTGAGACGTTCAACTTTGATTGATCCGTTTTCATTAACAAGTCGTGCGATGGCACACATAGCTCGACCATTATTACCATCCGTTAAACGTGTTTCGATAGGTGGTTGCTCGGGAACATGAATAGTGACCACACCATCTGTTTTACTCCAGTTAGGAACCCCTTCATAAATAAAAGTAAAAATAAGCACTTGCTTGATATTTTTCCATTCACGTCCATTGATAAAAATCCACTCGCCACCCGCTACATCACCAGTGCGATCATCACCTTGTAACTCAACATAAGGCATGCGATTAAAATCACCGAATCCATTTCCTAAGGCTTGGATCACTGACTTATAACCATCTTGTAGTTCAACAAAGGCGCCAATATCTAAATCAATACCTTTGTTACCACCAAATAATCCACCTAATAACCCGGAACCACCGCTTTTACTTTCTCGATGCCAATCGAGGTTAATGCGGATTTTGCCGAAATCATCCTTTTTAGTTAAGCTAATTGCCGGTTTCTCTTTAGTTAGCGAAACCTTGCTTAAGTTCACTGAGCTCGGTGCTGGTGCTGGTGCTGGTGCTGGTGCTGGTGCTGGTTCAGGATCAGCAATATCAACACCAAAATATTCCGCCAATGGTTTTAATCCACCGTTAAATCCTTGTGCAATAAACCGAAATTTCCAGCTTCCATTGCGACGGTATAGCTCACCTAAAATTAATGCCGCTTCAGTGCGTCCATCGATATCAACATGGCCGTTCGCAACGACATTATTGTTAGCATCAACTTGAATAGACAAATGTTGTAGATGAGCAATGGTTTGTTGCCCCTCACAAGTAGCTGTAAAAGCAATTCTATCGACATCAGGACGTAAGCGAGTTAAGTCAACCGTAAACGACGTGCTATTACCTGCTGTTGCATAAATAATAGTACGATCATCATTGGTGGTTTGACCATAAAACACCATATCAGCATCACCGTTCACTTTTCCTGAGGCATAAAGCCTAAATGCAGATACATCAACAGGTGAGCCTGAGTGAATACGCACCATTAACGTTTGATCAGGTACGGATATATTTCCGCCAGGTGTTAGGATCATTTATCGCACCACCGTCGCCAAAATATCTGGCATCATCTCGTCAATGACAAGCCCTTTACAAGGTGAGCCAAAAGCCGTGAAATCCCATTGTCCGTGATTACGTTGTAAAGCGGCAATCACGATCCCAGTATGAGCGCCTTGTTCCGTTAATTTGTAATGAGCAAGCTCTTTATTAGTTGTTTTATCGACAACTCGGCAAAACGCATTTTCAACTTCATTAAAGGTCTGTCCACGAAAACTATTGACAGTGAAAACCAAATATTCAACCAATGAAGGAAGACGATTTAAATCAACAAAAATAGTTTCATCATCACCATCACCCTCTCCTGTTAAGTTATCTCCTGAGTGAATAACGGACTGACAAGTTGATTTTAGTTTACGAAACCAAATAGTATCGATTTGTTTACCATTTATATCGAGTAATACACAACTTGCATCTAAATCTATCGAATTATTACCACCAAAGAGTCCACCGAGAAATCCCTTTTTCTTAATAGGATCCCAGCCTAAACCAAACATTAGGTGACTCAGTGCAGGGGCTTGTTTACTGAGAGAGACTGTCTGATCCTTGCGTAATGAAACCATAATTAACTCCCTTCAAAGGTAGAATGAAACAACAATATCACTTGCATATAAATACAAATTATAAATCATCATATCATGATGAAGTAGTTCAGCAAGTCTATTTTTATTAACTTACTTCAAGATATTTTAAAGATATTGAAATAAAAGAAATTTTTATAAAAAAATGCAATTGAAACTTAAGTTAAAAACCAAAAATACCACATTAACCTAATTATTTTAAATTAAAGTAAAATGGATCACATTATGATTGACATGATGAAATAGAAACTTCATGATGAGGAAACTGGTTTTAGCTTAAACATTCACAGTATGTGACGTTATGTTCAGCACGGCTTAGCTTATACCCAGATAAATGCACTCAAAAATTAATTAGTACGGATAATAAAGAATAATGAATAGTTTGATTGGCTCTTCTGTTTATCGTCGCCAACTCACTTGTGGCACATTAAGCGTAACGCCAAATTGCTCATTAAAACACCTTGATGAACTTTTTGATATTGCGGAAAGACGCAACCCTAAGCGCGCTTTTTTGTTTGTCAGTAAAGTGTTAGGGCGCCATATTCCTGTTTCACCTAAGAAAATGCGTGAAACTTATCAAAAAATGGCCAAACAATTTCCTCAATCACTCGAAGGCCCTATTCTTTTTATTGGTATGGCAGAAACTGCGGTCGGTTTAGGTGCGGGGATTTTTGATGAAGTAAGGGATCGTTATCCTCAGGCGCTCTATCTTACGTCAACGCGCCATCCTATTGCCGAAGGTGAATTATTCTGTAAATTTAAAGAAAATCACAGCCATGCAACTGATCACCTACTTTATTTACCTCATAACGTAGAACAACGCCAATGGATCCAGCAAGCGAAAACTATTGTGTTAATTGATGATGAAGCAACCACAGGTAATACTTTTCTTAATTTAGTGTCTGCATTACGTCAAGAAGGTAAATTAACACAAATTAAGCAAATCATTGCTGTCACATTAACCGATTGGAGTGGTGATTCTCTTCAAAAGCGCTCACCATTACCCATAACAACCTTCTCTTTGGTACAGGGAAAATGGCAATGGCAAGCCAATCCCGATGCACCATTACCTGTTATGCCAAATGTTAATATTACTGCATCAGGACAGGTTGCCATCACAGGTAAACAAAGCTGGGGACGCTTAGGGATGACCATCCCTGCTAATGATCTTGGTTTATTTATTCATGTTTCTGAGGGTGAAAAAATATTAGTTTTAGGCTCTGGTGAATTTGTCTGGGAACCCTTTTTATTAGCAGAACGATTGGAAAAACAAGGGGCTATTGTAAAATATAGCTCGACGACTCGTTCACCTATTTCCACTAATTTTGCTATCCAATCAGCGATAACTTTTACTGATAATTATGGATTAGGCATTCCTAACTTTGTCTATAACGTGGCTCATCAGCAATTTGATCGCATTCTGCTTTGTTGTGAAACCCCAGCCGAAAGTGTTGATAGTCAACTTATTGAAGCTCTCTATAAAGTTGCACCTATTGTTGAAGTAATTAGCTATGACTAACCCAGTTATTTTAGCCGATCTTGACGACACCTTATTTCAAACTCGTCGCAAAATGGTGAATGAATTAGCGCTTGCCCCCTATAAAACCGGTGCATTGGATAGAAGTTTAGTACCACGTAGCTTTATGACTCAAGAGCAAGCTATGCTGGTTGATTGGATGCTAGAACATGCTGATTTAATTCCAGTCACAGCACGTGGAACGGAAGAAATGAACCGTGTCACTATTCCTTTTCATTCATGGGCCATTACCACACACGGTGCTGTTATCCTAACCCCAGAAAAAGTGGCTGATGAACAATGGCAACACCATATCACACAAAGCTTAACACCTTATAGGCAACCTTTACTTAGGCTACAGCAATCTATTAGCCAATTAATGGCTGAACGTAATGTTGATGGTTGGGCGAGAATTAACTATGAATATGATGATTTACCCATTTATTTGGTGATGAAACATAACGATAGCCGTCGATTAGAAGAGCTATATGCTATCGGTGATGAGATAGAAAAAATATTCTCAACCAAAGGTTTTTATATTCATCGTAACAGTAACAATATCGCTTGGTTACCTGAGCCAATTGAAAAAGGCAAAGCCGTCACTTATTTGCTTAATAAATTAAAAGCAGAACGTGGCGTTTTTCCTGTGATTGGCTTTGGCGATAGCCTAAGTGATCATCGCTTTATGAAATTATGCAATTGGTATGCTATTCCCCGCCAAAGCCAATTTGCTGATGCGATTAACACAAAAATTTTTGGAGAATAATCATGATGGATCATCAGCCTTTTTCAGGCTCTTATGTATTGGGTGATGTTGATTTTCTACTGCAACCCGTCAAGATTGAAATGACACCTGTTGAGTTAAAAGAAGAACTTATACAGTCTGGTAAACGCCATTATTCCGATATGCTCAGTCAAGAGCCAGAGCCTACACCTTGGCATTTAGATTTATTTGAAAAAGCACTCAATACTGGGGCAGAGCGTTTAGCAAGAGAAGTGATTATGTTAGCAAAATCACTTATTACGCATTTTGGTGAAACGCCTATTATTCTCACCAGTCTCGTACGTGCAGGCGTACCTTTAGGGGTTATGTTACAACAAACCTTGCGCAAAATGGGAAAAACGTCTTATCACTATGGTATTAGCATTATTCGTGATAGAGGTATTGATAGCGAAGCACTTTCATGGATTGAGCAACGCCATGGGACAGAAGGCATTGTATTTGTTGATGGGTGGACAGGAAAAGGCGCTATCACAAATGAGTTAATTCGCTCATTAGCAGGACGTGAAGGTTTTCCTGCACAACCACACCTTGTCGTCCTTGCAGATCCTTGTGGCTGCGCTTGGTTAAGTGCCAGTGATGAAGATTGGCTAATCCCTTTTGGGATTATGGGAGCGCCGGTTTCAGGATTAATTTCACGTTCAATTTGGACAGAGCAAGGTTTCCATGGTTTTGTCGATTGCCAGCATTTAAAACAATATGAATGCAGTCGTTATCTTGTTGATACAGTGGGAAAAATCGTTGACTCCTTAATAGATAACGATATTCCACTCGCCACATTTAAACACCCACCGTCAGACTTAAAAAAACTGAGCGAAAATGTCGTTAGTTTACTTGCCAACAAATATGATATTTCAAATATCAATCGTATAAAACCCGGTATTGCTGAAGCAACTCGCGCCGTTTTACGCCGTGTGCCTGAGCATATTCTGGTAAAAGAAATTGCCGATCCCGATGTTGCGTTACTGATTTATCTTGCTAAACAAAAAAATATTACTGTCACCGAGGCAGGTAAAACATTAGGGCAATATCGTGCCGTTACTATCATTAAAAAGGTGCAATAATGATTGAACGATTATCTCCTTGGAATTTAGGGGCAACGCTTTATATGCCCGCAACACGAACCGATATCGCCTCAACAATTATTGATCAAAAAATTGATGGATTACGTTCATTAATTATTTGTTTAGAAGATGCCGTCAGTGATATTGATATTCCACAAGCATTACAAAATCTAGCAACATTATTAACCACATTATCAGACTATAAGAAACATCATGATTGTACGGAATGGCCGTTGCTATTTATACGCCCCCGCCATACAGAAATGGCGCAGTGGCTGGTTGAACATGTAGATTTAACCGTGATTGACGGCTTCGTATTACCTAAATTTACTCAAGCTTCATTACCCCTTTGGTGGCGTATCATCAAACCCACCCATCTATGTATGATGCCAACATTGGAAACAGAAGAAGTGTTCGACGTTCTTCAAATGACCTCACTGGCAGACTTGCTACTGGCTCACCCTTGCCATAAGAGAATTATTGCCTTACGTATCGGTGGAAATGATTTAATGAATGTTATTTCTCTTAGACGTAATCGCCATTTAACACTCTATGATGGGCCTATGGGATACGTGATAAAAATGTTAGTTGCTGTATTTGGTGCTCGTCAATTTGCTCTTACCGCTCCCGTTTGCGAGCATATTGATGACCAACAAATTATGGATAGAGAGTTAGCCCTTGATATTGCCAATGGTTTAGTGGGCAAAACCGCTATTCATCCCAAACAGATAGACAAAATAGAGCGGGCATTAATGGTATCTCAGTCTGATCATTCCGATGCATTGCGCATCTTAAATTCAACACAAGCCGTATTTAAATCTCATGGCGCCATGTGTGAACCGGCAACACATCGCCGTTGGGCATTAAGTATTTTAACTAGAGCAAAACTGTATGGCATTATTCCCAATTCAAAAAATAGTGTTCAACGCTTTAATACACCATAAGTTTAAATATTCGTTTTTATATTTACTATAAGCATTTTTTTATTTCTTAATATTTAAACTTAGTTTCTAGTTGAAGAATAATATCTTTAACTAGAACGTCTATTTATAAAACTTTAACATATTATTTAACAATATTTTTATTTCGGTTGTTATTTTATAAAATATTTAATATTTGACATTATTTCAGATATACTTGTAGAAAAATAATACAGACACAATAAAAGCTGGGTCTAATTTCTTAACACACAATTGACAGATACGTGGTAACCAAACATGCAATTGAGCTCTCGCCAAATCAGAGTTTTTAAGCTGGCTATACTTTTAAGTACAGGGAAAAAAGTCCCCACGATTAAGATTATTTCTGCTCTTGAATGCTCGGAGCCAACGCTCACCCGTGTTTTAAAAGAAATAAGAGAGTCTTATAGTGCTGAAATTAAGTACAGTAAATCATCCAGATCGTATCAAATGACTGAACGAGGTCAGCTTGATAATAAAACATTACGTCGTATGCGAGAGGCATTATCTTCGAATGAAGAACTACAACATAGTGGCACAACGAGTCGTGTTTATTTAGATAAAGATAAGAAAAAATCAGTATCACTATCTTTAAAAATGTCAGCACTACGTAAAATAGATAAACTTTCTTTTTTAAGAAGTACAACCCGAAGTCAGACGGTTGAGTTTCTTGTTGATAATTATGTAGAACATTTAATTCAAGTTGCTCTCCAAGATAAAAAATAAATAGGGTAATTATATGAAATAACTTGGTATTTAATATCGAGTTATTTCATTGATATTTTTCAATAACCCTGTACGGATAATTGTCATTCCCCCTAATGGTAAAATAATGTTTATACGTTATTTATTTTATTCATTTAATGTGATTGATTAAATCCGTTATGTTTCACATTTTCTAATCTGAATTGTATAACCACTTTTAAATCTTTAGCCGGTTTACCTGATTCGTATCGCCAATGCTTCATCGCCAGTGAAACAGAGGGAGCAAATATCGCTGCAATAGGATCATCTGATATCCTAATATTTTGTACATTACCATTTTTATCCACATCAAACCTAACCTCTACATCGCCTTCAATATTAGCGGTTTTAGCGCCTGTAGGATAATAAGGAAATTGTCGTGATACTATTTTCGGTTTTTCGACAGAAACTACAGTAGCTTCTTTTTGCATATCCAAAGGTATCGTTTTTATTGCATGAGCAACAAACCCACTTAATAAAAGAATACCGCCAAATACCCCCAAAAGAATAAATTTTATTTTCATAATTGTTATCAGAGTAATTTTTAAGACATTAATAATTCTAATGATAATTTGCTAACTTAAAAAGAGTATAGCGATTTTAAAAAAATACTCTATATATTAAAATTCAAGATTACGAATAAAACGATAATCCGCAGACGACTTCTTAAGTCGATAGAGACTAGCAGGGCGTCCCTTCTCAGCACGTTTTTCTCCGGTATCAATTAATAAGTCGGCTTGTTCAATCCGTCGTCTAAAAGATTTTTTCTGGATCTCTTTACCTATCAATATCTCATGCACATGCTGTAATTCAGGCAAAGTAAACACTTCAGGTAACGCAAATCCCGGCACAATAGAATAAAGCGATTTTTGCTTTAATCGCTCTCTCGCTTGCGCAATCAGTTCATTATGATCAAATGCCAGATTTTTCTGTGCTACTTCATCAATAGGTAACCACATCACATGATCCACACTATCAATATGCGCTTTACATGCTTGGTGAGCAATCAACGCCGTGTAACATACAGTAACAGACCAACCTCTTACATCGCGCTGATTATTTCCCACTGAGCAGAGTTGTTCAATGTACGGCGGGATCACCCCTGTTTTCTCTTTTAATTTTCTAAGCACAGTATCTTCTAGGCAGTTGTCTTGTGTTTCATCAACAAAGCCACCAGGTAATCCCCATTTTCCTTTTTCAGGATGATTAGCTCTTTCCACCAACAGCACTTTTAACTGCCCTTCATGGTAAGTGAATAGTACTGAATCAACAGTAATAAGCGGCGATAAAAAATCACGGCGATTGTAATTTGCTAAAAAATTTTGTTCGTTCATGGTCTGCACTTTATAAAAAGATAATGACTTTATTTTAATGTTAAACACATGAAAATCAAATTTTGTCATAAAGACACTAAATAACTTGACACCAATAGTGTCCATAAGACATTATATATTTAATGTCATAAGGACACTAACTGGAGAAGACTATGTTTAACTTAAATTATTTCAAAGCAGACTCATCAACATTTATTATTAAATCGGTCAACGGGAAAGTGCGCCAACAAGGTAAAGGCTTAAGTTTTTGGTATAATTCGGCGACAACATCTATTGCAGCACTGCCGTTAAATGCTCAAGAAGCCCCTTTTATCTTTAACTTCCAAACTGCTGATTTTCAGGCACTACGTATTCAAGGACAAATTTCATTCCAAGTCACATCACCTGAAAAAGCCGCTGAAGTCCTCAACTTTAATTTAAGTAAGAATGGCAAATCTTACGCCAGTGAAGATCCCCTAAAACTCAACGATCGCGTGGTGCGTATTGCTCAAACCCTGATCCAAGCCAAGATCCAAAGCACCCCGTTACGAGAAGCACTACAACTTAGTCAATCCTTGGTTACTTTAGTGATGAAACAACTTACTGAGCACCCTTCATTAGAGGCCTTAGGTATTACTATTTTAGATGTTTCTATTGCGGCCATCTCCCCCTCTCCCGAAACGCTTAAAGCATTAGAAGCTGAGGCGCGGGAATCCTTACTCAAAGAGGCTGATGATGCAATTTATGCACGTCGCAAATTCTCAGTAGAGCAAGAGCGCACC
This sequence comes from Pharmacophagus antenor, assembly GCA_018245475.1. Classification (NCBI taxonomy): domain Eukaryota; kingdom Metazoa; phylum Arthropoda; class Insecta; order Lepidoptera; family Papilionidae; genus Pharmacophagus; species Pharmacophagus antenor. The sequence continues at coordinate 27,871 of DWQX01000004.1, forward strand.
ATTAAAGAAGCTGAATTAGAAACAGACTTATCTATACAGCGTAAACGACAAGAAATTGAAGAGGCTCGTTTAGAAAATGAACGTACCCTATTACGTGAACAAGCCGAAATAGAAAAAGAGCGTCTTGAAGCCAAAGTCAATGCTGAAGCAAAACGTAAAGAATTAGTCGCGTTAAGTGCGGAAAATCAACGCATACAATCTGATGCTGATGCTTATGCAATTGAAGCAACTATGCGAGCTTACCGTGAGTTGCCCGTTGAAAATCTCAAAGCAATGGCTCTAGCAAAAATGGACTCACAACAATTAATGGCAATGGCATTTGAAACTTTAGCGCTTAATTCAGGAAAAATTGGTGAATTAAATATCACTCCTGATTTATTTAGCCAATTTATGAAAAAAAGAGGATAACCTATGAAAAATAATACCGATTTTCGTTTCATATTAGTGATGCGAAAAAGTCGCCTACAAGAATTAATTGAACGTTTTAACACTTGGTCACAAGCCAAATTCTATTTAGAACATAACCATGTTGAGGTAACAGATTATCTTAATGAACATAATCTCTATCAAAAACAACTCACAGAAGCTGAGCTTATCTTAAAATCATTTGGGCGTTTTCAGCTCTTAGAAAGAGGATTATTGCCTAGTTATCAATTTTCCTCTCATGATATTGTAGTGGTAATAGGTCAAGATGGCCTCGTCGCTAATACTCTGAAATATCTTAATCAACAACCCGTTATTGCTATCAATCCAGATCCTTCAAGATGGGATGGTAAGCTGTTGCCCTTTGAAATAGGGCTATTGAAAGAGATTATAATTAATACAATAAATCACAAAATGCCTTTTAATTCGATCACTTTTGCACAAGCAAAAACCAATGATGGTCAATCGCTATTAGCGGTTAATGACTTATTTATTGGCCCTAAAAGCCACACTTCCGCACGTTATATCTTACAATGGGGAGACTCTCAAGAAGTGCAATCCTCATCAGGCATTATTGTATCAACGGGACTTGGCTCTACAGGGTGGTTTCAATCTATTCTTGCTGGAGCCATGGCAATCACCGGAAAAGCATCACACCCTCTTTTACAAGGGTTTAGCTGGAGTGATAAAAAATTACAATTTAGTGTAAGAGAGCCATTTCCTAGTAGAACAACAGGCACCGCTTTAACTTTTGGCACGATTGAGCCCGACTCTCCATTGCAATTAGGATCTTTGATGCCCGAAAATGGTGTTATTTTCTCAGACGGCATTGAAGAGGATTATTTACATTTTAATGCTGGCTGTATTGTGCAAATCAATATCGCAGATAGACAAGGGCAACTCATCGCCCCTAAGGGGCGTCAGCCTATTTAATGATGATTATTTAGCACTGTTTCTAGTCCTGAAATCATCACATCAAGCACAAAAAGGAATGCAGCTTCACCATTATCACTATCCATAATATCAATAGCTTGTGTTAATAATGGTGGGTAGTTTATCACTGTTTTTGGCACTTTTTCTCGCTCTTTTTGGCTCTCTTGATGTTCTTGGGTTTCAAGCACTGAACCAAGTGTAAAATGCGCAATAGAGCTTAATGCATAAACAGCTTGCGTTAACGTAAAGCCCGCATCACACAAAAATTGTAATTGTTGCTCTGATGTTTCAAATTGATTGGCTGATGGTCGTGTACCCGCATGGATCTTCCCACCATCACGATACATTAATAGCGCTTGACGAAAACTTTTCGCATTATTACGCAAAAAATCCTGCCAACTTTCATTCGCTAATGGCAAAACATGATGATGATGCTTTTGTAAAATAGTCTCAGCTAAAGCATCTAATAACGCACGTTTATTCTTTACATGCCAATAAAGTGTCGGTTGCTCTACCCCTAATTTTTGCGCCAACTTACGTGTTGTTAACCCTTCCATACCGACTTCATTTAATAAAATCAATGCGTTATCAATAACCTGTTCTTTATCTAATTTTGCCATTTGCGTCCTCATAATAAATATTCTTGACAATCTATCACTGATAGAGATATTTTTCACCTCTCTATCAATGATAGATTTTTAGGATATTTATGAATAAATCAATTATTATCATACTGCTTGTCACAGCCTTAGATGCCATTGGTATCGGCCTTATCATGCCAGTACTACCAACACTATTAAACGAGTTTGTGAGCGAAAACAGACTCGCCAATCATTACGGTATATTATTAGCACTCTATGCGACGATGCAGGTGATCTTTGCACCTATTTTAGGAAAATTATCAGATAAATATGGCAGAAAACCTATTTTATTATTTTCGCTATTGGGTGCGGCATTAGATTACCTATTAATGGCTTGCTCTACCTCATTATGGATGCTCTACATTGGACGCATTATTGCGGGTATAACAGGAGCCACTGGTGCAGTATGCGCATCAGCAATGACTGATATTACTCATCCTCATGAAAGAACACGCTATTTTGGTTTTTTGGGTGGTGCATTTGGTGTGGGTTTAATTATTGGCCCCATGTTAGGGGGATTACTGGGTGAAATCAGCGCCCATACGCCATTTATCTTTGCGGCTATTTCACATTCGTTACTGTTTATATTTTCATTACTTTGTTTCCAAGAAACTCAAACCACAAAAATATCGACTGCAATATCCGCATTAAATCAGGATACAGCGCCTCACTCCGCCACTGGTTTTATTAAAAAGAGCCTCTGTTTCTGGCTTATTGCCTATTTTATTATTCAACTAATAGGGCAAATTCCGGCCACTATTTGGGTGCTATTCACACAAGTGCGTTTCGCTTGGCACACGACTGAAGTAGGTTTATCTCTTGCATTTCTTGGTGTATTACATATTTTTTTTCAAGTGGTTCTCGCAGGAAAACTGGCGCAAAAATGGGGAGAACGCAACACGGTTATCATTAGCATGTCAATTGATGCATTTGGTTGCTTATTATTAGCCTGGATAAGCCATGTTTGGGTTATGCTCCCCGCTTTAATCTGTTTAGCTGCGGGAGGAATGGGACAACCTGCTTTACAAGGATATTTATCAAAATCTGTTGATCATCATGTTCAAGGACAATTACAAGGAACGTTAGTCAGTCTAACGAATATAACTGGGATTGTCGGCCCGTTACTCTTCTCTTTTATTTATAGTTACAGCGTTGAATATTGGGATGGCTTATTGTGGTTTATTGGTGCAATGCTTTACAGTGGGTTACTTGTAGTCAGTTATTTTAAACAGAAATCACCAATATTAAAAAAATTTCCCTCATAACATGTTTGTCATTAAACAGGTTGAAGATCAAGACTGGCTTCCTTGCAGACTTGATCTTCATTTATCGTGATAAACCTTCCTTGTCTCCACGTCACGCAGTCTCGATACTCATCTTGAGCAACCCAATTTACGCTACTTGCAATCCATACCAATCAATAGCGCTATTGGATATCACTTAATTCCCTATGATGCGAAACCACACAAATATCATAAAATACAAATATAACGCTCAACTTATTGATTATTGATAATTAATCATTGGTCACTTAGTTTTTCTTCCGTGAAAATAGCTCATTTCCTTTTTTCCTTAGCCAAATTTCGACAAGTTGATAACCGGCGATCCCCAGGGCAGAGCCGATCCCCATAACCGCAATAGGATGAATACCCGGCCATAAAATCAACAGAGCACCTGCCACCACAGAAACCGCTGATCCTAGGATGATCCTGCCAATAAATAGTCGTAATGTGATAACTTCATTAGCAACTAGCATCTTCCCTAATGCAATAAAAGCGCCAACAACTACCAATGATACTAGTGTGTGATCATATTCATCCATGAATATACCTCGCATTCGCTTACAGTATTTAGCCGTAAAAAGAACCCTCACCTCCTAGTATCAATCAGATAATCTGTATGGAATATGCAAGATCCTTTTGCTCAAGGATAAATACAACGTCCTTTTGTACTATCCTTGCCCACTTCCTTGTTAAATTGTAATAGGTTATCCATTACCTATTTTTCTCCACACATTAGTCATTACAACAAATTAAATAATATTTAAATTCAATACGTTGTATCTCCATATGCAGGTTTAACGTGAAATCATTATCTATAAAGTTTGTATTTTATGCTAGTAACTTTGTTCGGTTATTGTCGGATAAGAGTTCTTAACCGACGATAACCGAATTATTTCTAGCCATAAAAACAAATAAACTTGTTTTTCATGATGGAAATCAGTTAACAACAAATTAAAATACAAAAATACAATAATATTACTGGTGATTGTACAAACTTAGGCTAATATAGAAGATGGTGATAGATTGATAATAAAGAGAAAATACCATGCGTGTTTTAACAATTTACTGTCCTGAATGTGGTGAAAAAGCGATGATAAAGAAAAGTAATCGCAAGCATAAAGAGTTAACAGATCTTTATTGTGCCTGCCGTGATCCGCTTTGTGGGCACACCTTTGTGTTAAATCTTACCTTTAGTCATACTCTAAGCCCCAGCGCCAAAAAACAAGATGCTCTTTTATTAGCAATGATAAAAAATCTCTCGCCACAGCAACGAGAAAAAGCCTTAACCTTGTTACAAGAGATATAACGCTTTTTTGCTTACTCTATTTTGCCTTGATTTTATGATCCTGCTCCCATTCTGGCAGGTAAATAAGTTAACTGGTTCTTATATAACCATAAATGATGTAGATTTAATTTAATCCAACAGAAACATTCTTATATCGCTTATTAAAGCAACATAGCAATTCAACAACCACAGAACGCTGTTTTGATTAAAAAAGCCATAAAATGAGTCATTCCTTTAATCAGAATTTGTCGAAATCTTATGTAACAGCACTCTGTTACATAAAATTTCAATACAAGTTTCAAATGGAGTATATAGATGAAAAAGCTTATTAATCGTGTTGATGATGTTTTATCAGAACAACTGCAAGGTTTTGCTAAAGCCCACCCTGAAATCAATCTCCATCCCTCTTCTTTTTATGTCACCCGTCATGATGCCCCCGTAAAAGGTAAAGTGGCCCTTTTATCTGGAGGTGGCAGTGGACATGAGCCAATGCATGCTGGTTTTGTCGGAAAAGGCATGCTTGATGGGGCATGTCCTGGTGAGATCTTTACCTCACCAACCCCAGATAAAATGTACGATTGCGCAAAAGCAATTGATAGCGGTGAAGGTGTATTAATGATTGTTAAAAACTACACCGGTGACGTACTCAATTTTGAAACTGCGACAGAGCTACTACATGATGAGGGTGTAAAAATTGCTACGGTATTAGTTGATGATGATGTTGCGGTTAAAGATAGTCTCTATACCGCCGGTCGTCGTGGTGTAGCGAATACCGTATTAATGGAAAAATTGCTAGGTGCTGCGGCTGAGCGTGGCGATACACTCGATGATTTGGTTAAGCTAGGTCATCAAATTAATAATAATGGTTTTTCTATTGGTATCGCACTACAGGCTTGCACCGTACCTGCTGCAGGAAAACCCTCTTTTACTCTCCCTGAAAATGAAATGGAATTTGGCGTTGGGATCCACGGTGAACCAGGAATAGACCGTCGCCTATTTACTTCATTAAATGATACTGTTGATGCAATGTTTAATACCCTAATTGAAAATGGTCACTATCAGCGCACCATTCGCAGTTGGGATCGAGTCAATGGTGATTGGATTGAAGAGACGCAAGAAAAACAGCCACTAAAATCAGGCGATCGTGTTATAGCCCTAGTCAATAATCTTGGCGCCACTCCTCTTTCTGAATTATATGGTGTTTATCATCGCCTTGCCCTGTGCTGTGAAAACTTTGGTCTTAACATCGAACGTTCGTTAATTGGCTCTTATTGTACATCGCTCGATATGTCGGGGATGTCAATTACCTTATTAAAAGTCGATGACGCACTACTTACTTTGTGGGATGCCCCTGTCGCAACGCCTGCGATGACAAAATAAGTTTTCCTATAACGATAACTAAGGATCAGAAAATGGTATTAACTCATCATCAAATTATTCTTTGGCTACAACAATGCGCTCAACTTTTTGAACAAAACAGTGACTATCTCACCGATCTCGACCGTGAAATTGGCGATGCTGACCACGGCTTAAATATGAATAGAGGCTTTAAAAAAGTAGCGGAGAAATTACCTGAATTTGCCGATAAAGATATTGGTTTTATCCTTAAAAATACCGGTATGACATTACTGTCTAATATTGGTGGTGCCAGCGGTCCTCTTTTTGGCACCTTCTTTATTCGTGCCGCTAAGCCCACTGCATCATTACAAAGTCTCGATGTAAATCAACTTTATGAAATGACTAAAGAAGGTGTTGATGGCATTGTCAGTCGCGGTAAAGCACAACCAAAGGATAAAACTATGTGTGATGTTTGGTGGCCTGTGGTTGATAGTTTAAAGCATGCGAATGACCAAAGTTTATCTATAGAAGATGCTATTGATAATGCACTGAAAGTTGCAGAAAAAGCGGCGGAGGAAACTATTCCTATGCAAGCGAAAAAAGGCCGTGCCAGTTATCTTGGTGAACGCAGTATAGGACATAAAGATCCCGGCAGTGCCTCTGTGGTATTGATCCTCCAAGCGCTGTCTAATGCTATCCACGCATAATCATTCACAATATAATCAAGAGAGGTCTGCCATGATTAATATCGTGATTGTTTCTCATAGTAAACATCTTGCTGAGGGTATTGAGGCGTTGGCTAATCAAATGCTTAACCCAACGCATTGCCGACTAGCCATTGCCGCAGGTGTTGATGATGAAGCGCACCCTATTGGTACTGACGCTGTTAAAATTATGACGGCGATTGAATCGTTCTCCGAAGCTGATGCCATTATTGTTATGATGGATTTAGGTAGTGCCATACTCAGTACAGAAACAGCAATTGAACTGCTTGATACAGAATTAGCGCAAAAAGTGACACTATGCTCAGCTCCGCTGGTAGAAGGAACATTAGCCGCTGTTGTCGCAGCGTCATCAGGAGCTAGCTTAGAAAAGGTTCTCGAAGAAGCCAACCATGCACTAACCCCTAAAAAGATGCAATTGGGTGAAAACATGGGTAGCTCAGAGCCAAATGATGTCACGCCTTCTATTCAAATGCGCGGTACAGAAGCTCATTGGGTGGTAAAAAACCCTCATGGTTTACACGTTAGACCTGCAGCGACACTGGTTGAGCTACTGTCAAAATTTCGTGCTGACTATCAATTAATAAAGGGAGATAGGCGCATTAATCCCCTTAGTTTAAACCAACTTTCGCTTATTCAAATTCGTCAAGGCGATGAAATAACCTTAATAGCTTCAGGGGAACAAGAAAAAGAAGCTATTGACGCCTTTTTAGCACTGGCTAAACAAGGTTTTGGCGAAGCATTACCGGATGAACTCACGGAGCAAAATTTAACTGGTACTCTGGTACCCGCTTCCCCTATCAAGGGGCCGGCTTTTATTTGGCATGAGCTAGAATTAGCCCCTATTGAAAATTTATCTGCCCCACTCGATAGCACACTACAGATTGAGCAATTTAATCAAGCGATAAAAGATACACTCAATGATTTAAAGCACTATGCTGAAAAAGCCAATCACACATTAGGTGAGCAAATAGGCGCTATTTTTAACGGCCATATCATGATGCTGGATGATGAAGAATTACTTGCCAATGTTATCGATCGTATTAAAACAGATAAAGTTAGCGCTCAGCAGAGTTGGACGAATGAAATGAAAGAACGTATCCAACTCTACCGTACTCTCAGTGATCCTTATTTAAGGGCACGGGAGTTAGATCTTCGTGATCTGCGCAATCAAGTTCTTTACCATTTACAACAGAAAACCGCCCCTAAATTTACCCCATCACAACCCTCTATTTTAGTGGCTAAAGAGTTATTCCCCTCGACATTAATTCAGTTTGATGCGACTAAATTATTAGCCATTGCCTTAGCGGAAGGGGATAGTTGTTCTCACAGTGCTATTATCGCCACGCAAATGGGGCTACCTATGTTAGTTCATTTAGGTGATGGATTATTAAAAATAAAAGAAGCACAAAAATTAACACTTGATCTCAAGAACAGTGAATTAATTATTGAACCAATAAGTTAATCAGTATAAATAAAAAAACCCGCACATTAGGTGCGGGTAAGTCAACAAATATACTATCATTAACAGGTCATATCGACTTTTTTATTATTAAGGTATAGATAATACCAGTGTCGTTGAACCACTGAAATTACCTAATGAAGGCGTGCCTACTGTTTTTAATATAGATTCAACATAAATATAAGTGTACTCATTCTTTTCCGTATGAACGGTAAGCCCTTTTATAATAGGGATATTATTTAATCTTAAATAGGAGCGAATGCTACCATTTGGTGTTAGTTTTAAATAATCCTCTATTAATGAGCTTGATATTTTAATATACATATCTTGGTTACAAGTAATAGTAAATACTTCACTAACACTATGATTATCCACTTGAGATGGATCTAATTTTCCATGGGATAATGTCAAGTTACTCGCATTAAATGCACATTTACCTTCTGGTGGCGGAGCAATACCACAGATTCCATTCGGGACTATTTGACCATACCCCCCACCAGGTGATTGTGTTAAAAAAAACCCCACACACTCATCAGTAGTAATAGCGCCAGCATGCCTACTGGCATTTGACATAGGCAAACTTAATCCGCACTCATTCTTTAAATAATCCACCAGTGCTTTTTCATTAGGAAGCGATGAAACATCTTTCCGACAACGCCAAGGTGCTCGATCTGCAGCCCCTCCCATCGTTGTTCCTTTATGTAAGTGATTGATATGTATATAACATTTCGAATCAATGCCAAACCTCATATGGCATGGATTTGGATTGGAACTACTGGCATTCCAATATTCCATTATAAAAGAATAAGTTGTTTCTGGGGGACTGACACCCGTAATATAAGAAAAATAACTTGCTTTAGCATTAAATATTAATAATGAAAGTGATATCATCCACAACATTAATAATCGACGTAATAGTTTCATAATAAAAATTACTCATATTTTAAAGAAAATATAGCTTTAGCCGTAAAATACCCTGGATTAATGGTTTTATCTGCAATACCTTTTGGGGTAGATTTTAAATTAGCACCAAAATTAAGTTCAATATCACCAGTATGAGTAATATTATATAGCTTACTAAACTCACCTAATGTTATGGGATTACCTTCTTTAGTCGTAATCTCAATGCCAAGCTCTGGATTATTAGCACTCTCATCTAATGCCAATAAACCTAATAATTTAGTATGGGGTTTACCATCAAATTTAACTTTCACTTGTTGGGCGATGGAAGGATCACATTCAGATAAATTAATTTTAAAACTTTTTCTCTCAATTTGAGGGTTATTATTATATATATCACTCAGTTGGATTTCACCAAAATCAACTTCAAATTGAGCATCCCCTGGTAAGACTTTACAAGGAGTATTAATTAATGAACCGTGGATCTTTAAGTTATCAGAAAAACTAAAGAATGAAGATAGTAGTAAGAAAAAACCAATCATATAATAAAAGATACGTAACTTTCTCATTATTGATACTCCACAAATAAAGTACCAGAAGAAGAGAAATCACCCGTTTTTAATACACTATTTTCTTTTTTAACTAATACAGCCCATATCTGTTCTGGATTATTAATATCCACAATATATTTTTTATTTAATTCTATAATATCTCCCCCCATCATAAACTTAATCGCTAAATCGTCTATATTGGTTTTCAATCCATTGATATCAAAGCTACTTTTATCACCATTAATCCATAAATATGTTTTTAAATTATTTGAATTGCTTTCACAAGTAATTTTATAATTCAGTTCTCTTTTCTGCTCATATCCTTTAATACTTTTAGTCGAAATTGGACCAAAACCAACGTCAACAACATTACCATTGTTTACTTTACAGGGTGGAGCCGTAAGTAAATTACCATGCATATAAATTTTTGTGCCAAATTTCTGATTAGCATTACCTAAAAAAGAGAATAAAAATAGAAAAAACATAATAAGAATTTTATAAAAATACATTTTTTCTTTTCCTTATTAAAGGTACATTAAATTCATAGTGGCATGTGCGTAAAATTCCCCACTACGTAAGTTAGCGCCTTTTTTCTTAATTAAAACAGCATAAATATCTGGTGATGTCTTATAGTTAATTGCGATCCCACTCCCCATACTAAAATCTTCATTGCCATTTTTGAATGAAATAAATAAATTATCGATATTAGTTTTTAAATAATGTCCATCTCTATCACCATCAAATGTCATCAAAAACTTGGGATTACCACCAGATTTACAATTTATATTATAGTCAATTTTTCGTTTATAATACTCACCTTCGATTTTATCGATATAAACATCATTAAAATCAACATCTATCGTTTGACCATTATTAATAGAGCAAGGAGAAGCCTCTACACTCCCATTAACATTTAATTTCAAAAACCCTGATATAGCCCATACAGAAGATGATAAGAGGCTCAAAAAGATAAAAAATATTATTCTTCGGGTTATATTCATAAATTATCTCTTTTTGTTATCACCACTAACTACACAACGATTTTCATTACATTGAAACGTGATTTCAACTAATCCACCAAAATCATTAATATATTCAAGTTTTGTTGTTTTTCCTAGGTCGCTAATATTATTTCCTAAAGAGCGCTGTCCAAAAGGCTCAACCATAATAGCCTCAAAATTCTCTACTTCTTGATTATTTTTCTTGACTTTAGTTATTGTCAGATAATAAGGAGAAGGATTTTTTATATTATAGTGACTACCTTGTTTTTCCAGAATAAAATCTTTTTCCATTGGGTTTGCTTCTAAACGATTTGGCACCACAATACTTTTAGGTCGATAAAACATTTTTATTTTAGTTTGTAATGCTATTTGTAAAACATTTGGTGAATCGCTACGTGGTGGTATTTCACGAACATTAAGATAGTAAATACTTTCTCTATCTGTCGGTAATGTCTTTATAGCTGGTAATGCTTGAATTTTTATCTGACTTTTATTTCCAGCTTCAATACGTTGTACTGGAGGTGTAACCACAAAAGGTGAATTAATTTTTTCATCTTGACTATTCTCTAGCCAAGATTGTGCTAAATAAGGTTTAGATTTATTTTCATTTTCTAACACCATGCTGACTGAGCGCTCACCTTCATTATATAATACGCGTGTTCTATCCAATGCAACAGCGGCATAAGTAGATTGAGAAAAAAGGCTAAGCATTACAATAGCACTAAGCATTTTTATATTTTTCATATCATTCACCATTAAATTAAATATAACTTGTTGACTTAAAATTATTTACAAGGAAGCAATAACGTATTGCTTAAATTATTTTCTAGTGTTTCAGGTAATTGAAATTTACACATTTCATTTTCCCATTTAATACCTAATGTTTCTCCCGCTTTAACCCCTGATAAATAAACAAAACCATCATCTGATATCATTCCCACTTCAATATTATTTTTGTTATAAACACTCGCACCAAAAGGTGGAAAACTGTGATCGGCAGCACGGGTAATGACGGCAAGCACTTTCTCACCTTCAATCACATTAAATTTACGATAACCAATTGCCCCTTCTGTTAAAGTGGCATATTGTGATGATTGTACCGCATCTGCATTTTCTGGTAATTGGTTAATATCAATAGAAATATTACTACGAGAATAATTTTGTCGAGCCATTAATACCGCTTTACCATGGCGATTCGTTTCTACTGGTACTAATCCTGTTTTTATTGGTATATCTGCAACATGATTGGTATCAACTAATATTCTAGAACTTCCCATAGTCGAAATACGATGTATCGCTCCACCTTCAGGTGTAAGCGTTATACCTCCCATTAACTGCATAGATAATGCACTTTGATTCCCTTCTGTATAAGTTCCACTTGCAGATAATTTTGCTAAATTACCATCATGCGTATAAAAACCTGAAAGATTCGTTTTATTGCTATCCCAGGTTCCTGCGGATAAATTATAATTACTTTTTTCATCTAATCGCTCATAGTAATTGACTGTATTACTGGTACTTCGACGATTAAACGAGCCAGAATAGCTAACATTCGCTTCATTACGTTCAATAGGTATACCTAATGAAACATAAACCCCCTCATCATTATTCTGTGCTGATTCCACTTTATAAGCAGATAAATTGATAGATACGTTTTTAAAATTAGCCCAATCAAAATAACTAGAAATAGTCATACTATAATTATTTGTTGATGGACGATCCCAGTAGGTTTGTCGTGAGTAATTTAAGTAAGTATTAATATGATAATCAGGAAATGCCGTACCAAAAATAATACTATATAATTCTTTCCCACTATCGATAGTCACGCCTCGATAACGCCCATCTAAAAATTGCGACATACTCATATAATCGCGTTGAGAAAAACGATATCCTGCAAAAGTTATCTGACTATTAATTTCATCGAATTGTTTCGAGTAAGTGATATTATAAGAGGTGCCCGAAAGGGTTTTATCACCAAAATAGTGTCCCATTTCAGCACGGGAAGCTGAAACATTAAAAGATAATACACCAAATGGTGCTAAGTCTTGCCCCACGCCTAATGCAATATTTTGATATTCTGTTGATGCTAATAAACCACCATACAACGTTGTATTATTCATCGCCCCCCATGAAAATGAGCCTAATGAAAAAGCGGGTCCTTCAGTATCATGCTCATTTTTAGTTGGCTTACCCATAACAAATTTATATAAAAATTGCCCAGGTCGTGTCAGTGTTCCTAATCGCGACGTTTCCATCTGATAATTTTGCACAGAACCGTCTTGCTCTTCGATAGTAACATCTAAGGTACCGCCCCCAAAAGCATTCACATCTTGAATACGAAATGGGCCAGGACTGACATCATTTTGATAAATAATTCGGCCATCTTGGCGAACAATAACGGTCGCATTAGACTTAGCAACCCCAGCTATTTCTGGCGCATAACCTTGCAAACGGGGCGGGATCATCGCATTATCACTTTCTAATGACACACCAATATAACGAAAACTATCGAACAACTCAGATGCTAGATATTGCTCACCTAACATCAATTTAGCACCTAGAGATCGAATAGCACGAAACAAATAAATCTGATCCCAACGCCAAGATTTATCGCTACGATTTAGGTTTCCTCCTGATGCCTGCCAATCAGCACGCAAACGCCAAGCACCCATATTAATGCCCATGACACCATTAATATTAGTACCTGTCTTAGTGCTTTTATCATTGCTTTCATTACGAATTAAACGACTGGACATATTATAATCAATAAATGCCCCTGCGATACCATCATCCCAACGTGAAGGTGGATCCCAATTCGGATCTTGATATTCCATAAAAGCCTGTGGAATACTGATATTAAGCATACCAGTGTAAAGATCACCTACCGCACTCATATTTGGAATAGATCTAAAATCAAGACACTGTATATTATTTGTTGTTAGCCAAGTGGCTTTCTTTTCCCATTCAGGTTTTAAACCTAACAATGGGTAGACCTCTGTGGTAATACATGGAAGTGATAATTTATTATCGTAATCTGGTACAAAAAATAAAATCGATTCTTCATTTTTTATTCTTTGTTTATTTACAGCTGTAGCTAATAGATAGCTACCCGGTTGAATATAATTAGCATAAGCAAATCTAGAAAAATCCGTATTTTCAACACCGGTATCTGTTAAAAAATCGGTATTAAAATCAACAGCATCTTCTGCAAAAATAGGTAATGAAAGAGATGAACAGAGTAAAATGATTATCTTTATGTTGTTTTTTATTTTCTCATATTCCATCTCGCACACCATCTCCTGTACTCTTAATAGAAGATAAAAACAACAATTAATCAATATGTGGTGCATGAGCACCACATAATTTATGGAAAAATCTATTACTGATAAATCACTTTGAAGTTAGCTACAGTATCAAAAGAACCTGTGGTTGCTTTCTTATCCTTAGCTTCATTACCTTTTACATAGGCTGAAAATTGAAGGGTAGTCGTTGTACCATCACCATTATTTAATGATTTACCCTCAGTTGGGAATCCTTGACCAAAAGTAATTGGATTATTAGCACGGTCAGTGATCACAATACCCGCATTCTCAACTTTGTTACCTAATCCCAATAACTCACCTGTATAACCTTCAAAACCACTTACTGTTGAACCAGTAAAAGCAACTTTTGCTGTTTTATAGGTTTCTGTAGAGCAGTTTTTTAATACGATATCGAAATTCTCACTATCTGAACGGAAGTTGTTGGTAGTCAGTTCATGTAATGCGATTTCGCCGAATTTTACTGTTTGATTTAAGTTATCGTTATCAATAGAGCAAGGAACATCATTAATAAATCCTGTAAAACGAATGGTGCCTTGACTACTTTCTGCTTGTGCTGTTGGATTTGTTGGTTCTACTGGATCTTCTGCAACAGATTGATGGGGTCACTTCAATTTCAGGCTTGGGGTTTGGGGCTTGGTCAGTTCGGAGAAATTCCCATAGCGAGTTGCAGATCGCTAAGCGTTATCATCAGGATCATCGGATCGAGTGGTGAAGGCAAGAAACCAATATGCTCATAGAACCGTTTTGCATCGTCAGTAAGGGCGTGAACCACCACTCCTCTAATGCCCACCAGCCCTGAAGCCTGAATAACGCGATGACAGGCATCCTTAACAAGCCCTCTACCGATCCCAAGGCCTTTAGCCCTTGCATCAACCGCCAGCCTGCCGAGTAGAATGACGGGAATGTCGGTGGGCATATTACGGCGGAATCGACCAACGGCTTGATTGGTGCTTACAACCCCTGTAGACAAAGCATAATACCCCATTACCTGGTTATCCGAAGTGGTCACAAAAGTGCGCGACGCTCCAGATTTTTGATTACTCATTGCCCGGTTTTTTAACCAGAGATCTAAAGCCTCTTCTCCGGAGGAAAAACCCTCCAGCAGATGGCCTGATTTGAGTGGTTCAGGTGCTGTTAGCTTCAATGTCATTTCTCCCAAGGGGATTTAGACATCATTGTTTTTCGTAATGCCTCATTGTTCCTAGGCGCTGCATCAAGCTGACTGATAAATTCCTGATAAACTTCGGGACTGACGTTGATGACTCGAAGATCTGCCAGCGTTTCTTCAGCTGCACGTCGAGCGGCTTCCAAAACAAATTCGGTACGGTTTTTCCCCACTGCATTAGCTGCACGATCGATCAGGTTTTTGTCTTCCGGCTTTATTCTCAGGTTCAGTGATGAACGTGTTACGGCCACATCATTTTGAGTTGGCATATTAACCTCCCAATTGATTACTTTTATTGCTAAGCATACAGCAGTGTAATGTCGTTGTCATTACGATTGGCTACAGGTGATATTTTGTCGCAAAATTTATCCAAAAGTGTATTCTGTCAATGATCTTCAAAAAATTCACCACGATGGTCAAGATAAAAGAATCCTTTGGGTTTATTGTCCCGATACATAAAACCAACGATAAGCCATATTGACTTGAATTTCTTTAACCAGTTTTCACGCTGATGGGATCCCAAACAGATAGCCTAACAACATCATTTTATTCAATCGAACAAGGTCAATCGTAGGTCGCCCATTATTGGGATAATAAAGGTGAGCAACGGCATCACGAATAAATTCAAAATCCATAATCGCATCGACTTGACGAACAAGATGGTCTTCAGTCGCTAACTCATCGAGTGTGATGATTTCGAATTGATATTGTTGAGGGGACGATCCTTTTAACATATCGGTTAGCTCATTATTTGCACTAACCTTATTAGATCAAAGTCCTCACTTCAAAAAAAGCGAGGATTTTGTCAGCAGTCTGAAACGCCAATTAATGGCATTTTAAAAAATACTTATTCGATATGCTTTGATTGCATCATCAGCAATTCCCTGACTAATTCGACACAACGAAGAAAGCGCTCATCATAATCAGGAGGATCTACTTTGACATATTCAATATTGTTTTTATCTAACATCTCTATCAACAATGTTTGAAAACGACGGCGCTCTTTATCACTCCCTAAACTACGTAAACCGTCTGCAACCCATGGCGTATTGTTCTCTAGCAGAATGACTAAATCAAAACGATATTCATCAATCAATGCCTGTACAAAAGGATGTTCTTTTCCTTCATAGCGTAAACAAAAAGCCTGTGTTGTTACAAAATCTGTATCAATAAATGCGACTTTATTAGCATATTTAACTGCAAAATCAATATATTGGGCATGACCTAAAGCAATTTTATCATAATCAGAATACTGCAATGCCATTTCGTCTCCTCCTAAATGAGAGAAGACATAATCACGGCCATATTCCCACGCACTGGTTGTATTAAAAATATTGGCAAGCTTATTTACTAAGGTCGATTTTCCACTCGATTCACCACCTAATATAGCCACTGTACGCACGAAAAAAGGTTTTACTTCGGTAGGAATATATTCCCAATATTTAAATGGCGCTTGACGGATTTGACTACCGCTAATATTCATAAACGAGCGCTCAGGATCGACCAGTACCGTTTCAATACCTAAAAATGCTTCATATTGACTGGCATCCTCTCGTTCACTGGTATAGATAAAATCCGGCGCGATTTGTTTTTCTTGTAGAAAAGCTTTGATACCCTCACTCCACATTTCCCAACCATGAGGTTGAGGCTCTATACCATGTTCATTAAACTCATGAATACGAATATTTTTCTGATACTTAAAAGTTTGCAATAACCAGCGCAACCTATCACTTACCGTCGGCTGTTGTGACATCGCACTATTAATAAATAGCTCTTTATCACGAGGTTCGTCATAACATAAAATGACATGCAATTCATCCACTTGGCTACAAGCTCGTTGAATTAAATAAATATGCCCAGTATGAAGAGGATAGAATTTACCGAAAATCACACCGATGGTTTTCTGTTGTAATGGATATTCTAATCCCAAAAACTGGTGTAATGCGGACATTTTTTGAGCGCTGGGGCTTTTGATTTTGTTATTAATAAGCTGGCTAAGATAGCCCTTTGTCATCTGACTTTCATCGGCAACTTGCTGTAAGGTATAGCCATTCTTTTTTATTGCCTGTTTGATATAATCAAAAGATCCCATGATTTACTCCTTTAGAAGTCGTCCAAATCATCAAGTACAGATAACGCATCTGATAGTTTTTTCACACCATACACTTTCATATCGGGTGGATTTTTCTTTGGCATATTCGCATTAGGCACAATAGCACGTTTAAAACCGTGTTTTGCTGCTTCTGCAATTCGCTCTTGTCCACTTGGTACAGGACGAATTTCTCCCGCGAGTCCTACCTCACCAAAAATAACTAAATCACGCGGTAAAGGACGATTACGAAAACTCGATACTAATGATAGTAATAAAGCTAAATCTGCACTGGTTTCAGTTACTTTGACACCGCCAACAACATTGACAAAGACATCTTGATCAGACATCTGTAAACCACCATGACGATGCAAAACGGCTAATAATATTGCTAAGCGGTTTTGCTCTAAACCCACCGCAACACGGCGAGGATTTGATAACATAGAGTGGTCGACTAACGCTTGGATCTCCACCAGTAATGGCCGCGTTCCTTCCCACACCACCATAACAGAACTACCTGAAGTCACTTCATCACCACGACTTAAAAAGATAGCCGATGGATTACTCACTTCACGTAAGCCTTGTTCAGTCATGGCAAAAACACCTAATTCATTTACCGCACCAAAGCGGTTTTTATGACTACGCAGTGTTCTAAAACGTGAGTCCGTTTCACCATCAAGCATCACGGAACAGTCAATACAGTGCTCTAATACTTTAGGTCCCGCTAATGTGCCATCTTTGGTGACATGACCTACCATAATAATGGCAATATCATTCGTTTTAGCAAAACGAGTCAGATAAGCGGCTGTCTCTCGTACCTGTGCCACACTGCCCGGAGAAGATTGAATATCGGCCATATGCATTACTTGGATCGAGTCAATCACCATTAATTTAGGTTGCTCTTGAGCGGCAATTAAACAAATTTGTTCAATACTGGTTTCTGACAACATATTCAATTCGGTTGTCGGTAAACCTAAGCGGTGCGCCCGCATGGCAACCTGCTGTAATGACTCTTCTCCCGTGACATACAAGGTTTTCATTTCAGAGGCTAAACGACACATGGTCTGCAGTAATAATGTACTTTTACCTGCCCCCGGATTTCCGCCAATTAAAATAGCACTTCCTGGGACAACCCCTCCGCCTAACACACGATCAAATTCTTTAAATCCAGTAGAAAAGCGTGGTAACGCTTCAAGGCTAATTTCAGAGAGCTTTTGAACGCGACTTATTCCTTTCGCATCACCGGCAAAGCCACTAAAACGATCGTTGCGGGCAGAAGGTGCCGCCGCAAGGCGCACTTCCGTAATGGTATTCCACGCATGACACGCAGAACATTGTCCTTGCCAACGCGGGTAATCGGCACCACATTCATTACATACAAAGGCTCTTTTGGCTGCTTTTGCCACACTACTCTCCCCGTTATTTTCTTGACTGAAAACTTACCGTTCTTCGTGCTTTAACCCTGCACTTAAAATACACATCACACCCATTAAATCAGCATGACGAATAGCAACTTTGGCTTGTGCATATACTTTAGGTTTGGCATGGTAGGCAATACCTAAGCCCGCCTTTCTAAGCATTTTAAGATCGTTTGCACCATCACCTATCGCAATGGTTTGTTCCAACGGTATGTCTAAATCTTTAGCTAAGCGTGTAAGCACTTGCGCTTTATATTTAGCATCAACAATGGGACCTTTGACTTTGCCCGTTAATTTACCATCTTTAATTTCCAGCTGATTAGCAACCGCGGCAACTAAACGTAATCGCTGTTTTAGGTTATCAGCAAAATAAGTAAATCCCCCTGATGCAATCGCAATTTGCCAATCCATTGCCTGAAGCTTACGTACTAAACTCGTTAACCCTGGCATCAGAGGTAAATTATCCATGACTTTTTGTAAAATATTCGCATCAGCTCCCGCTAATTGTGCAACACGCAATTTTAAGCTTTCACTAAAATCCATTTCACCTTGCATCGCTTGCTCCGTTATCTCGGCCACTTTATCACCGACACCGGCCAGTTTAGCGATTTCATCAATACACTCAATTTGAATAGCGGTGGAATCCATATCCATCACTAAAAGTCCCGGGGAGCGTAAACGTGGGATCTGCCCAAAGGGGACAACATCTAAGCCACATTCATCAGATAAGCGACGAATACGACGGGTTAAACTTCCCGCAATACGTACCACTTGGTAATCATCAATACGCCATGAAGAAACCACCACAATAGCCACACCTAATTTATGTTGGAACTCACTTATTCTTTTTTTATCAAGTTCTCGCCCATAAAGTAACCATCCGCTATCGCCTGCACGATAATCCAGCGGCATCACTTCTTCACCACTGAGTGATAGCGGTAGACCTGGCCATTTACGGATCTCATCCGGTAAATAGCAATAGGTCAGACTATTTGACATACTTATTCTCCTGTTTTCCCCTGTCTGAACAAAATAATTGTTATTCAGCCTATTCTATCTGTGACTCATCTGGCAACATGCACATACTTGCTTACGCAAAAGGTTGAACATGCTTAAAGATAAACTAAAATTCAAACTACAAAAAACAGCGATTATACTGATTTGTATCGCATTATTGGCTTTTTTGATGCAAGGCGCCTCTTATTTTAGCCGTGCAAATCAACACGCCCGTATCACCCAGTTTGAAGAGCTTGCCAAAACACTGGCAGAACAAGTTGCCTTCTCATTATCCAATTATATGGATGACAGTAGCAAAGATAACGTAAATCCACACATTATAGCTAATTTAAATCATCTAACTCACGATAGTCGGGTTCTGGATGCCAGTCTGTATTGGCAAGATGGTACACAAATAGCGCATAGTGGTGAAAAGGTGACGGTAAAAGAGCGATTAGCCTTAGAAGGACAAAAAAGTGGCGGTTCTTTTAATCATCAACTAGTGGTGCCTATTCCCGGTCAAGATCAGCCAAAGGGTTTTTTAAGATTAACGTTAGATACACACCAACTTGTCACAGAATCTGGTCAAGTCGATAACACCACCAATTTATTACGTGTGATGCTATTGGTTGCTCTGGCGATTGGTTTTTTACTGTCCCACAGCTTATTGCAATTAACACCCGTGCATTGGCAACAATCGCCCTATTTATTAACCGCGAGTTTACCCACTCGTCATGAAAAAGAAGATGATGAACAAAAAAGTGATCAGCAAGAAGAAACAGAAAGTAGCTCAGAAGTTAAATAACACTGCCACAACTTAATATAATAAGGTGAGTCATTAGCACTCACCTTTATTTCTATCTAAAATGGGTTAAATTATTTTAGATATATCTAATTTATACGTATTTTCGTGCTATTCCCTTAAACTTTGAATGGGTTTTGTTTAAAATCACAGTAAATCTCAGTCAATTTATTAACCTAATGCGATAAATAAATATTATATCTTTCTTTTGCTCTTGAGTTGCTGAGGTGGTTATGACTGAACAATCTGTTATCCAACGTTGTCAACAAATCGTAGAAAATCCAACCCTTTCCCCCGAACAAAAACGTCATTTTCTAGCATTAGAAGCGGAAAATATGTTGCCATACCCGACGTTATCTAACGAGGCGAGCCTTGCGCTAAATGAACGGGTTATCTGCGATATGTATGAAGGTCATGCCCCTTATAAACCACGTTATGTGTTACCTGATTATGCGAAATTCTTAGCGCAAGGTTCGCGTTATTTAGAGCTTGAACCTGCTCAAGATTTTGATGATGCACTGAATATGCTGACTATCCTTTATCATCATGTTCCTTCTGTCACTTCAATGCCGGTTTATTTAGGGCGTATTGATAAAATTTTATTACCTTATGTGGGCGAACTCACCGAAAAACAACTTTACCCTAAACTAAAACGTTTCTGGCGCTATCTTGATAGAACACTTCCAGATGCCTTTATGCACGCTAATATTGGCCCTGAAGACTCTATCATTACACGTTTAATTCTTAAGGTAGATGTTGAGCTTCAACAAGTAGCCCCGAATCTCACCTTTATTTATGACGCGGCGCTAACACCTGCTGATTTATTGCACCAAGCAATCACCAATATTTGCCATAGTAGTAAGCCCCATATTGCTAACGGTACATTGCAAGATGCCGTATTTGGTAAAGATGAGTACGGTATTGTCAGTTGTTATAACTCTCTACCGCAAAGTGGTGGCGGTAGCACCTTAGTGCGTATTAATCTCAAAGAAGTAGCAAAGCGCAGCCAAAATAGTGCTGACTTTCTAGAGAATGTATTGCCGTTTTATATGCAAAAACAAATTGAGATCATCAATGCGCGCTGTGAATTCCTCTATGAAAAATCAAACTTTTTTCAACAAAGCTTTTTAGTAGAAGAAGGATTAATCTCACCTGATCGCTTTGCCCCGATGTTTGGTATTTACGGCATGGCAGAAGCCGTTGCTCTTTTACTCGAAAAAGAAGGTAAGCAAGTCGCTTATGGTGATAACGGATCAGCCAATAAACTCAGCTATATTATTAGCGAAAAACTCGCTCAGTTTGTTGCGAAGGCGCCGGTCAAATATGGCTGGAAACAACGTGCTATGTTACACGCCCAATCAGGTATTAGCTCCGATATTGGCACGACACCAGCAACACGTATTCCTTATGGTACAGAGCCTGATCCTGTTACTCATTTAATGACCGTTGCTCCTCACCATCAATATTACACCTCAGGGATCAGCGATATTTTAACTGTGGATGAAACCATCAAACAAAACCCTGATGCTTTAATGCAACTGTGCTTAGGGGCATTTTCTTGCGGATTACGCGAATTTACCGCTAATGTGGGTGGCAATGATTTAGTCCGTGTCACTGGGTATATGGTGCGGTTATCGGATTTAAAAAAATATAAAGAAGAAGGCTCTCGCCTAAATACAACTTGGTTAGGAGATGAAGCGACAACCAATTGCCATATTGCTGAACGAAAACCACGAGTGATTAGCCATGAACAGCAGATGCGCTTCGATAAATAAAATACTGCCTTTCTCTTGTGTTGATGGCCCAGGCAATCGCCTCGCCATCTTCCTACAGGGATGTAATTTACGTTGCAAGAACTGTCACAATCCCTACACCATGGGGATTTGTGATAACTGCGGTGATTGCATTGCCCCTTGTCCGCAGCAAGCACTTTCATTACAAAATGGTGTAATAAATTGGAATGCTAACAGTTGTGAGCAATGTGATACTTGTATTCAGCAATGTCCTCGCCAATCAAGCCCTATGACATTGACCTATACGGTTGATGAATTAATTGCAATTACGCGCAAATATGCTGCTTTTATCAATGGGATCACCGTAAGTGGCGGGGAATCGACGTTACAACTGCCATTTTTAATTGATTATTTTAAAGCAATCAAAGCAGCCCCTGATCTTCAACATCTTACCTGCTTAATTGACAGTAATGGCACACTTTCACTTAACGGTTGGCAAAAAATCGCTCCCTTTATGGATGGTGCGATGATTGATTTAAAAAGTTGGAGTGAAGAAACACATATTTATTTAACCGGACGCAGTAATCAGCGGATCAAAAACTCAATCATATGGTTAAGTGATCATAATTTACTTACAGAATTACGTCTTTTATATATTCCAGAAAAGACTGATTATTTAGAGAATATAGAACCGCTTTCCCAGTTTATTAATTCACTTGATGAATCAATTACAATTCGTATTAATGCGTTTCATCAGCATGGCGTATATGGTGAAGCGAAGAATTGGCAATCCGCAAATAAAGAACAAATCATAAAGCTACAAAATGAATTAATACTTAGAAAAGTAAATTTAATTAAAAAACCAAATATATATACACAATAATAATTTCTCACTCATTATTATATATTAAATTCATTTCATTTTATCCAATTGACTTTAATTAATACAGAGGTTAACCTCCAGTTAAAATCTTATTTTTGGTATATAAAATGAAAATGAAAAATAAATCAATATTATATATATTGTGTCCTCTCTATATATACCCTATTAATTGCTACAGCAATTATAATATAAATGATATGGGAGACTCAATTTATAACCCTTTTAGTATTGCAAATAATGCAAGTCAATATTATGAATTTACTCATAAGAGATATGAATACATTAAACATCTCCACGGTCGTGTCTTAGATAAGCATAATTACAACCAACAGTTAATGACGCCGTTTGGAAGCATTTACATATATGCAACAATAAGTGATAATACACTTTCATTATATAATCGTATAGCTGATGAAGGTGAACGTAATATTCAAAAAGAGATACCTAATTATAATGTTAGAGAAACCGTTTATTTCTCAGAAAAACTCTTACCAAATGAATTATTTATTAGTACAGATGGCGGAGAAACCATAAAAAAAATAAATAAAGAAAATAATCCGCAATTAGATCTTCTTTACCTTTCCCATATTTCAAAAAATAGTAAAACTGTTGTTGGGTATGCCTTTGCAGGTGCTAGAGCCAGATTAGAGCAGATGGTTAAAAATAATAGTATTTTTGAAGATACTATCGGTTGTGGTACATACAATGAATGTTATGTATTTGCCTATAACGTATATAACAATACATTTTCTATTTTAGATAAAAACATGGAGATTAGATATTTAACGAAAGATGGTAATTTTATTTTGTATGAATACAAAGATGATGAGAGAAAGAAGCTATATATTTATGATATCTATAAAAAAGAATACTTCGAATTAACATTCGATAACGTTAATAAGTATTTAGCTAATCATCCAGAAAAAGCAATTTTACTTTCACCAATTACTGAATATCCTTTCTTAAAGGGAATAAAAAGAAGAGGTGTTGATATTCAAAAAATCAGTGATAATGGTCAAGTCTTTATTGGCCAGCTAAACCGAGATTTGCCTAAAAAGAAATTACTGGATAGAGAATATCCTAAAGTTGCCTTTATCACAACAGCATCAGGCCCTATACGAGAACTTAGTCTCTCTGAATTTGGATCGACAAAACTTGCAGATACCTCAGCAGATGGGAACTATAGTGTTGGCTGGGGAGATGTTTGGCATAATAATTATGCAATTAGGTTACCTACTAGAACAAAAAATTCTTCAGCAATTTTTAGTCAAGCACTACTCTATGACTTATCTAATGATAAACTCATCAATATTGGTAATCTTTCTAAAAAAGGAGAAGAAGCAAGATTTAGAAATGCCAGAGCACTTGATATTACTGCTGATGGTAAATATGTTGTAGGGTGGTCTGAAACTGATGAGTATAACTTAAATACCATTCCAAAAGATCTAACAGGCACTGGTCCTCATGCCTTTATCATGTTTCATCGTCATGGTTTTATTTATTTCAATAATCATATGTATGACTTAGGAACACTTGACGGGGGAAAAGATTCAGAAGCACATGCCATCTCAGATGATGGAAGAATCATTTATGGTGTAGCCACTAATGAACGTAATAACTGGCGTCAAGTTATTTGGAGAAATGATGAAATCGATGATAAATATTTCAATACTGAACAACAAGAAATTGCAGATGAAAAAGATAAGCAAGCTGAGCAAGAAAAAACGGAGCAAGAGCGCCTAGCCAAACTGCAAGCTGAGAAAGAAAAAGCGGAACAAGAAAAAGCTGAGCAAGAGCGCCTAGCCAAACTGCAAGCTGAGAAAGAAAAAGCGAAGCAAGAAAAAGCGGAGCAAGAGCGCCTAGCCAGACTGCAATCTCAGCAACAAAAAA
>DWQX01000005.1:0-127026 GCA_018245475.1 Pharmacophagus antenor
ATATATATATGTGTGTGTGTGTAAAAACATCTGTAACAAATGTAGTCCATAGCGAATTACTAGTGCATGCCATTTAGAAGAGCTGGCGTAATTCAGCTGATATATTTTTAAGGTCTGTGTTTTATGTTAAGTGTACTTCGTGTTTCATTCGTGAACTATCATCTCGAATGGAAAAACATAACTAAGAAATTGGGTACATAAAATTTAGCCAAATAAATGTAACGTATGTGAGAAAGGAAAGTGATTGAACAAATGGTGGTGTTAAAAAAAAAAGGAAAGAAGAAAAGACTCGCAGAAGTGCGCGCAGGTGATGTATGCAGATAGCGCTGCAATAGCGAAACTAGTTTTGTGTACAACAAATATAGCACTTGCATTTGTTTAAGAAAAAAAAAACAGCATAAAATAAAAAAAAGAATGTTATTTCCCGACAAGATGTTTCAATTATTTATACACGTACCTAAACACATCGTATATATGCATTTTATGATATATATGCAGCTAAGCTTTTTAGACATTATTAAATGTAGTTACTGATTTAAATAGCAGTTTTAAGAGACGCATGTAAAACTAATAAAATTTATTTTTCACTTTCAATTCCATCCAATTATTGCATTTAAGCATGATAACTTAGTGTTTTTTCAACTGAAAGGAACCTATATATTTTTATTATAAAATGTATTAATTCATTTAAAGGCATAATGTCCAATAATTAGTCGCACGTATTTATTCTCTCCCGACATGTTGACGATTTATTTAGCCACCTCTGCACTACTTATAAATGATTACTGTATATATAATTAAATCTTTGTATTATATCCAGTAAACATGTATTAATTATGAAATAACTTAATAAGATAATTATTGACCTCGCGCATTTTGTAATATACAATCTTTATCGTTATTGTAATAACAGAAATATTTTAAAAACATGGATTTAATCATATGTATACATCATGAAAACAATATTTGATAGTTTATACTATTGTATTAAAGTACAATGTAACAATTTTAAGGCAAAGCTTGTGCTAATTTTTGTTTCATATCTATAAAGTTATGAAATTAACATAACGCGGTAATTGTAATTTAATATTTTGAGTCTGCTACTTCTTTTAACATTCATTCATATGTAAAACGTCAACATCAACGTCAATATGACATTTATAAATTATATAAAAAAATGTTAGTGTTATTACAAAAAGTTGTACCAAAAAAAAGGTATATGTGTTAAAACATCACTGTTCCATTGAAGCAATGTTAAACTGTATTTGATATATCTAGACAGGAAAATTAACGTTACTGATAATAATTTATGAATATTTATGCTTCTACATACGTAGCAGTTTCACGCCGTAGAAATAACGGAAAAATCTTTTAAAATGACTCATACTTTTTGTGTGTGCAGTGGAGTCTAGATGGTGGTAGGGTTTTTTGAATCCGTCAGGCTAGTATTCTCATTGTAAATCTGCCGCCAAAACCACGTTTCTGTGTTCCAGCTCACATACACATGAGAGCTCGGAAGTATTTTGGGCGAACACGCTTCACCATCTACGGCCTCATTTTCACTTAACAACATAAAGTGCAATCTTCCGTATTAAAAAAAAAAACGATAAAAAATGAGTCGAAGAATAGCAAATCAATTATATAACAGCATTTAACATGTTGAATAAAGAAGATTGGCAGTAAACAATGATGTTAGTAATTAAAAAGACCATATAAGTAGTTAACCAGTTAATAGAAATTTTGTACTCGAACAGTGGTAATCGCTTACTCAATAAATGACGAGAATTGAAACATACTTGTTCGTGAAACACTTCAGTTTTTATCCCAAGACCTTAATTTAAAAACAATAGTTATATCTATAATATGAATGAGAATCATATAAGAACTCAAGAAATGGTTAAGTAGTTGATCACTCTTCCAAACGATAAAACTAGTAATTGATCACTTTTCCCTGGTAATTGTTAACAAAAGTTTTATATTTTGTAATTTATCTTCATTTAATTCCACAGCGGCGTCGTTTGGTCTAGTTTTTGGCATGAGCAAGCGAGTAAATCTTAGGTGCACAATATCTCTTTCGGGTCAGCATTACGTTACGATTGGAAAGAACAACGCCAGTTTTTTTTATCTTATCGTAACATCTAGTAAAACAGTGTATACACTTTTGTATAACCTATATATGTTTTCATGCATTTCGTATTAGGTATGGATAAGGTGATAGGCTTCCCGGCGGTTAATAATAATTATTAGTTTTACCTAAATCATTTAAAGAATGAATAATGAAAGCATTTTGCTATCGTGCACACCGTTAGCGAAAAAACCACAAGTATATAGGCCGTTTATTATATTTGCATCTCAATTACTCGTTTCTTTTATTTTGTAATGACCCTAAATTCGTTTCGTTAAATAAATTATTCTACAGCTAAACACGACGTAGTGAGTAGCCAGGGGGTCATTATCCCTGTGAATTTGTGTGTTGTTACTTGATGTATTTATTTATGTTGCTTGCGCGTGAAATATTAGTTACCAGTAAATTTTGTGGTGATTATGTATTATTTCGTATGACACAATTAATTTCACTTACAACTAATCGTAGCGGGGTATTATTAAGAGTATTCCGAAAATGTATTCTATTAAAGTAACATCCGCACGTATAAGACTGCTAGCTTGTACTTACAGGTTTGTAGAGTACCTCGGGGTACCACAGGAGCTTTATTTCGAGCAAGACTGCACAAGACATTGGTTTGCGCTTAAACTTTATGTAGTCCCGGGAAAAAGTTATATTTTTAGAGCAACAATCGTTGGAACCAACGGCGCAGTACACTACAGTCACATTATTGATTATTTGTAAATATCAATATTCATGCCCTCTCTCGGATTTTTTAAACTTCATAATTCTTGCATAAAACTACATAAATATTCATCCGGCAGATGGCGTTGTACACATTTTCATAGACCTAGGGCAATCGATGTACACAGCGGGGCGTCTCTAAAATGTTTGTCGTGTTTTTGTCAAACTCCCAAAGATGTCACTGTTTTTAGAAAATATTTCCAATCAATAAATTGCATTTACCTAACTATTTTACGCGTAAATATACACGTGTGCTTTTTACCAAAGGTGGAGCCGGTATCAAATAGACACAAAAAAAAACAAAGATTTCACAAGAATTATTCCTACGTAATGATTTTCTTAATAATTGTTAAGGTATATAAATTTTAGATTTGAGATGCTTTTTTAGTTTCTTTTTAAGCCGTCATGTAACGTTTCGTACTTTTACCACCTTAGAGTTTATTTTTTTTAACTTTTGCTAGAATTTTCTGTAAAGGATTTTTTTCTTGTTAGTTAATAACATTGCAAACTTCATGCGACTTATTATAAGACATTTGAAAGCAACTAACTGTGGTAAATTATAAAATCAAATAAAAAAAATATTACAGGACATTACACATATTTTATTAGTAAATTAATTTTTACTAAATCGTTTAAAACTTTTGAAAGTTTATATAGAATGATTAAACATTACCCAGACGTTTTTGACGTTTCATAAAGTTTTTGAAAATCTTTATTATTATATTTCCTCTTAAAAAGAAGATTTTCTCGTAATTTAAAACTTTAAAGTTTTCCTATTTTTTGTTACCATATTATTAAAGCAGACATTACGAATATTTAAAAAGAACATCTACTCTTTTTTTGCAAAACATGACTTAGTACTAAAATAGTTTTTATTTTAAACTGTTATTGTTAAAAACCTTTAATACACACAATTTTAGGTACAGTGTGGTAGCTTTGACAAAAAAAATCTTTAGGTATATATATTATACCTTTTTTTTTTAAATTTAACTGAAACAAAGTTTTTTTTTGTATTCTTTGTTGAATAACATTTTGGGTATTTTTATCCCGAAAAAAATAACTCCTTATTTTATCCTTTACGATACAGGAAAGAAAAATAATAGTAAGATTTTAAAACCAATTTTTTTATTATTTCATTGTGGTTACTTTTTTCCCTAGAGAAATAAAACATTCCCGTGGAAATAACTATACTGTGTTTAGTTTAAGTAACAACCAACAGATGGCGCTATCGCGAAATGTTCAATTTAAGATTTAATGAATGTAAGAAAAGTAATCACTTCAACTGTAATAAAAATTAATATAAACTATACTTCCTTCTTAACAACATTGCTATGTTCCAACAAACAGTAAAATGTGTGTGCTAGAAGGATTCTGTGCGAATATACTTTACAATTCTACAGCGTCTTTGACAAGTATTAGCATGTATACGATTAAAACAAATGTATTATATTTGGAAACTGTACAGCAATTTTATTTTACATTGTTTCGAATTTTGATCAATGAAATAACAAACACATGTAAGTACTACTCATGTAGGATGTGTGGTTTATCTTTTAAGATATCAAAGAATTAATTAAATAAAAAGAGAAAAGTTATTATTCTACAAAATCGGCGATATCTAATCGATCCTAATGGAGGGTGACAAATTATTCGAGTCCATTACTAATAATTCCTACTTTGTAATATATTCTGGCTTATTCTTTATTATATATTTGTAAATTGCAATAACGATTTTTAACATTTAATAAGTAATATACTAGTCTATAAACAAATAAGATTATGTATAAAGTATTCACTTTTAATAAATAAGAAAAGTAAAAGAAACAGAAATTACTGTCTTCACTATTTTTGGAAAATATGCAATTTATACTAATTTCCCAATAATTTTGTAGACATTAAAAAATATTAGCGTCCATAGCTATTTTTGTATTAAATTTAATTCAATTTCTACTATTAGTTCACACTCTCGATTTATTATATTTTCTTCAAATTTTTCAATGGTTAATAAAATACTTTTTATTTATCCACTCAATTTCAATTACATTTTTTTTTATTTGTAGTGGATGATACTTGATGTTAATATACTTTTTTCAAATATTAATCTTCTAATTAAATTACTTCCTTGCTACAGCGTCATCTATTAGTGAAAATTTAAACATAATTTTTTTTAAAAATATTAATAATTTTTTCGTAAAATAATTTTATTTTGGTATAATTTTTATATGGTAGAAGTAAGTTTTGACTTTAATTTTTTATTGTTTTTTAATATTAAGAACTTGTTTAGATGTCTTCACAACAAAGAGTACATAAACATTTGTAGAAATAAAATGGTCCTAGTTAACTGCAGCTTCTGGAAACTTAATAATGAAGTTATAAAGAACACTAACCATCATAGGTGTAACAGTGTTCTTTTAAAGTTCATTATTTATAATTATATATATGATTTTATTATGGTATTTGTTATGGTTTTTTATATATCAAAAAATATTTATATATTTATTGTAATTGGCGATGTTGGACACTTGACTAACGTTATTGTAATTTCTTTCTACCGAAGAACAGAACCGACAATAATTATGATTATATTTATAAATCAACCGAATAAATATAGTTCAAACAGAAATTATTAGTAGGCGGTTTATAACATTTAGTTCACCAAGTTTGAGATGTACTATTTTTAATAAAAATATCGAAACAGAATAAATTTTTACAGAATTTAACATGTTAAGAGTTAATTTTTCCAATTTATTCACCTTTAGGGTTTAATTTTTTTATTTTTATGCGAGAAACTACAAGAATAATCTTAAACAAAAAAGGCATCAAAATCGGACTATACGGTACGGCTTCCTCTGATCGGTTAAAAATTTACATTTTAAAGTTTAATAATTCTTAATAGGAACTTTGTTTTGAAAATGGTTTTCACTCATTCGTAAAATTTTTAAATGACCAATTTAACAACACTTCTGTGTGTGTACCTAAATAAGAATAAATTCATCCCCGTTTTACACGTAACATTTAATTTGATTATTTGGTCAACCGTATTATTTAATTTTCGGGCAATTCGGCTACCTACAAAATCATCCTAGGGAAAATCATAGATGGAATTCTTTCTATAATTTTCCAAACAACCTTTGCATATGGGACGAGCTTACATTAGATCTTAAAGATTCGATAAAAACTTTCAATTGCATGTCTGTTCTATAACGTATAGTATTGTAGGTTCATGGTACATTATGTTTATATGTTTATTAATGGTTGTTTATTATATATAAAATCGGTACTTAATGTAACATTTGTCATTTCGTAACGCCCTCTATTGGCAAATTGCCAAATTTTCTTTTTAAGTTTTGCGATCGCGCATGTAATGGTTTGAATTAAATAGTTATAAATATTAAAAATATTTGTTTAAAAATAAATCGACATCATTTGAACTATAGCATTTTTGTAAAACCGCGTATTGTTTTTTGTTCAGTATATTAAGAGCTATAGTTTAAATTTATACACAGACAAGACACTACTATAAACATACACACAGACAAGAATGGTGACTAACTAATAGATAACTTAAAAGTGACATGTATAGTATGTTTATGTATAGATATGCCAATTAACAGGGTAATCAATATAGCAATATTGAATATATTTCAACACATGCATTATTCTATATTTGTACAAGTATGGTAATACAAAATAATTTTATTTTAAAAATTGTAGTATGTAGTGTATAAAGATATAAAAATACCAACCATTTCTAGGGATGAGCTAGTTGCGCGTGTCTCGAACGATGCAGCAACTGAAAAAGCAGACAAAACGGACACTGAGAATAAGCATTACATAATAAATTAGAAGTTAAAACAAGTAGAGGTTATTCAATGTTCTTTTAAGCCTAGTAGACTTGTTACGTTATTTGTTTCTGTGTGTCTACGAAATTGATCAAATTGAAAAATTTTGTTATGATATAAATTGCCTAGGGTTTTTAATAATGCATTACTTATGTACTTGCATATCAAGGTTTGTACAATATACATCTTTGAACCGGTCTTGCAAAAAGTCTCTTATGTGTAGAGGTAAAGAAACTTAATACATAAACTTTTTAAAGTTTTCTGTTTGTGAAAATAATGCCCAGGGTGTACTTATTGTTAAATAAATAAATATTTATTAAATATGTCATTTTCTCCTTTATTGCTGTTGTTCAGCTGCAGACTGAACTTTTATTATCAGTTTAGTATTTGTTGCGCGGTAACTCATAATTACATATTTTAGTTCATTCATAAGGTGTTTAGTTGAAGAGACTAATATTTGTTTTTGTTTTATCGGTAGACTCTAAATTCATTTTATTTTCTTTTTACATTATGATAAACATTATAAAATTTGAACTTTATTAAAATTTCTTATCTAGAAATTAGGATTTTTATAATATAGAATATTACAAGATAATTAATAATAACACGTTACAGTTACATTTAAGTTACATAATTATCTTTATCAGGATTGCGAGCCATAAGGATACAGAAATAAATTTATAAGTAAATACTGTTTGTACAGTCAAAGTTAATCTAAAAGACGACATATTTTACTTGTTTTAAAAGACACACATTATTTATTACTAAAGAAAGATAGTCTACTGTTATTACAGTTGACCAGTTTCTTTTATCACTGTTAGGTATCATCACTGCCTATGTTTCTGTCGTGTTCGGTTCGTAAACTTCCGTAGCTGATGAAATTACTGATGCAGTGACATAAGATGTTTAGTTATGTTTCATTATGATAAATGAAACGCTATAAAGTAAATTAATATTGCAATGTGTAGGCGTATCGTTTCCAGTCATCGTTCTGAGTATTTTGTCGAATGAAAAGAGTGCTTACATTTGTCAACGTAGCTAAAAATTTTGTTTCGGGTCGCAGGAGTTGCGCGGCACTGCTGCTTACTGCCTCTGAAATTGTGTGAAGTTTGAAAATTAATAAAAAAATACACCTGTATCACATCGTCTATATAAATATGCAAATTAACAAGAGAACCATTTAAAAACACTAATATGATTAACAAAATATGATACTTCCGGGTTTTGGTTACATACCCATATTGTCAAGTTTTACCTTGTCATGGAAAAAATAAAGCCCTCCTTATATTTAAAAAAAATATATATATTATTTATCAGCTTTTTTTAGAATTGTGCTATTGATAGTAACTAAATGTTTTTACCCATTTCCTTGATTATGCCAACTTAACTGTGAAGACACGGAGGAAAACAAAACAAACCATGTCTCTACTCCAGTTATCTAGTAAAGAGATATAATATCATTAGCTCCACAACTCCGACGTGTTCTGCACTACTTACATATTTACTAACGCAATTATATATGAAGTTAAATTCTAACTTTATCCATCCTTTAATAGCAGTTGTTTCCTTCTATTTCCTTGAGAAACTCTCTTCTCCTATTAATGGTTGAATTTAGGAAATGAGATGAGAACTAGTATTTAACGTTTATCTGTTCTAAGTATACATAAATCAGTTGTAGATTTATTTATTCAGAAATTCAACTTATGGATTTTAGTAAATATCTACGATAATATTTTTTTATCATTCTCTAAACTTGAAATAATGTAAAGTAACTAAATTTACTTACTTAAACTTTATTAATAAGTTATATAAACACCTGTTGAATAAACTCATTACAATAAATATTATTTAGGTCATTAAAATGGTAATTATTTGCATTATAATTGTTGTCTCGCATGTTTTTAGTTACATTGACTATTATGAGATAAATTATATTTTCGTTTTTCTTTAAAAAATGGTCTTTTTATTGAAAATGCGTATCAATTGTGTTATACTTGTGTCACAAATAAATAAAGACTAATATTACTCGAGCAGTTATTAGTTGCAACAGTAATATTCTCTAATTAATATAATTATGCATTAGATAAACTATATATAACAAATGCAAGCAAAAGCAACTAAATTTTGAACCTTTTAAGTACTTTGTATGCATACTCTATCTAACAGATGTAAATAAACAACAATGGTAAATTATTTATATCATTCAAAGCCTAATTGAATTTTGACACTTTTTTGTTTCCAAGCGTACTAACAATGAAAATTTATCTATTCTCTACATTATTTATGCCTTTATTTTTCTGTGACAAAAATCGTATGGCGCATTTGAACTAGTTATCTTCGAAAATCAAGTTATCCTTCAAACTTCTTAGCTTATTGATGTTAGAATTATTTGTTACATTCTATGATTACATAGTTATTTTTTTTCAATCTGCGAGTGGTCATCAAGTTTTATTACATAAAGAAATCTCTTAAATTTTTTTGAAATATTATTTGATTTAACTTTTTCGGTTCTACGTTTTATAAAAAACGTTTATAAAAAACGTACTTTTTGTAAAATTTTAATATATATTTAACTTTGAGCATTCACATTAGTATATTATATATATGATTAAAATAAGTTGTAGATTTGTATACAGATTGCTGTCTTGCGAACGTGCTACGAGCATGCTACGATCGCATCGTAGACGTACATCTGGCGTCGTGCCGTAGCGTAGCAGGATTCTATTATCATATGAAAAAGAAGTAGTTAGATATTATAGTTATCTAATAATTAGCAATTATAATCTGTCGTAAAAAGTAGATTTAATTCTATTAATATACTATGTATGTATAGTGTTCATGAACAAAATTAATTTTTAGACTATTTCTTATAAACATCCGTAGTTGTATAATATGTGGATGCTTGTTAATTTGAATTATTATAAATTGAATTAGCTAAAGATTTGGACTTACTTATAATAAAGCGGCTGAAGAGCCTACGCTGCCATCGCCTTGTAGTACAGCTGAAATTAAATATATTACAATATAAGATAAAAGTAAAAAAAATATAAGAACTATAATGCACATATTGAGTATGTTACCGTTGCTTAAATTTTTTTTACCTTTGTTAGTAATTTGTTTACCATACTGAATGTATAAAAATTAAACTATTTAGATTGTATATAAAACATTTATGAATAATTCACATTCAGTCTCGTGAGATTTTTCAGAAAAATATCGCATTAGAACCATATCCGCACACACGTTACTTGACATGGATTATTGATCAGAAAATTTCAACGTTCTCAAGTGCACTATGTTTAATTAATAGCCTACCTGTTGAACAGATTACTGTATTGAACGATGAAACTTTATATTATTATCACTTATTATTCATAATTACGTAGATTAATGTCATAGTTTAATATGTAATTAAAACATACAAAGGCAAATTCGCAGATAATATGAAACGGCACTTGTATAACTGCTTCTCAATTTTCGTTAACATTTCGTGCACCTTTTTCACAAAACTTTTATATCATTTACAACTTTACATAAAGTTATTGTCGATTTCATGACTTTTGTTCACCGAAATGTATTCTATTCATTAAAATCTGTCATTTTCAATTTTAATGCGATACTCCGCAATCCTGTACGACTTCCTAACTGCAACACTGCCTCAGGGCGATTGAGAACTACTGCTCACACAATTCCATCTATCGGGAAAATTAAACACAAACCCGGAAAATGTTAGTATCTCTCTAAGGCGCTAGATATCGCTCAAGCATAACATCACCACATATTTTTCTTACTAATAAATTGCAAAAATTGAGAGAAAATATGAAAAAAAGATGTTATCGTATCTCCTGGAATTAATGAATTGTATTAATATATATTTTTTTAATTCTACCATAAAAGCAGTAAACTTTTGATTATTTTGAAAACATTTTAATTTTTAAATTCTTAGCTATGTCTATGTTATGTCTA
The DNA here is from genome assembly GCA_018245475.1 of Pharmacophagus antenor. Classification (NCBI taxonomy): domain Eukaryota; kingdom Metazoa; phylum Arthropoda; class Insecta; order Lepidoptera; family Papilionidae; genus Pharmacophagus; species Pharmacophagus antenor. The sequence goes on from DWQX01000005.1 coordinate 10,657, forward strand.
AGTAATTGATATCTCGTATATATAAAAATCTCGCGTCACGATGTATGTTCGGGATAAAATTAAAAATTAGTAAACCGATTTTGATTAAATCTCTTTACTTTCTGTAAGTTGATCCAACATATAAAAGATAGTGTAGTTTTTATTACGATTATTTACGTCAATACGTGTTATTGCAAATTAAATATTTAATATTCGAAAATAGGTTGGGTACTTCTATAGATGGCAGTGTAAGGTAGTAAAATTTTATTATTTTACGAAATATTATGACAATTTATAAAATGTATTACCTATATATCATCAATTTATTTAGTATATATTTTTTTAATAAGACAGCGACTACAAACTACGTTACTAAAGTTAAATATGAGATGCCTAAAATGTGTATTTTAATTTCTGCTTAATCTGAACATGGCGATAATTTATCAATTGCTTGAAATTTGATTAAATAATTATATTTGCGGAATTTTTTTTTTGTCATTTTCATATGTTTTAAAGTGTTAAATATTTTCAGCTTTATTAATCAGTAAACATAAATATCATTGTATAAATAAAATAATTAAAAAAATAATTTTATCTTTTATAACTAATTATCATGCATATGCAACGCTTGCCTGATTCTGCTAGTTTTTTTTATTATAAATAATGCCATTTAACATTAAACTTTATTGTTTAAAGGAAAGGTGTATTACTGGCTTATACTGATATTCGGGACAGCGAGATGTTTTAATGAGATCACTCAATATAAGGCTATCGTTTATTTATCGTGACGGTAGACATGTTTGTTGTACCCGCAGCCTATACATCTAGTAATAATACATACACACCAATTACCTTTGCAAATTTATATTAAAGTTTAGGCTTTAAGTGAACAGTTTTTCTTTATTTGACTATCGATGATCCAGTTTTTATTAAACCTGAAGAAGATAATCGGAATTGATCGAAGTTTACATATCGTTAAGATTAAAAATATTAAACAAAGCATTGCTTTGATAAATAGTGATATTGTGATAGTTATCGAGGAAGGACCTTAAAGTGTTATAATAAGTAATATTAAATAAAACGTGGGCGAAAAAAGTTAAAAGAGATATCGTAAATAAAGAATGGGTGCTTCATATATGATGTGCATTGTTTTATCAAAGATTTGCTAAGAAAATCTCAACATGCTCAGTCGTTGGAAAAGTAAAGACAAATCGGAGAAGAGCGGAAAATCTTCAAGCTCTTCGGGGAAAAAAAAGAGAAAAGGCCGCGATAATGGTGAGTGTATATTGAAAACAGTTACGTGATACACAATATTTATGCTGTAGTTAGCGATAGTAAGTAGTCGGTTTTTATTATAGCTGGAAAGCTAAAATTAAAGTTATAAGGTCAAAGTCAACGTACGCATGTCTTTTCACTAGAAAATTATCGTTTAAATTTCGAACTTGCAAACATTTCAGGATGTTTTTTGTTACATTCATTTTGTTGGATTAAATTTTTTAATGATTGAAATAGATACTGATGTGAGGGTTTACCACCATGAAAATAACCTGAAAGGAGATTTTGGTAAACAGTAAATAAGATCAAGATCAATAAAGTGTAGAAATTCATCGCATCTACTTTTTTATATTATCGCTGTATAATTTTCTTCTATTTTCGTGACACATACATAGCAAGAAAAGGTTAAATTTGAATAATCAAAAAATCTGCGTTATGCCAGACTTAAAGTACGGCGACGAAGCTGCGAATTCCCGAATGTTGCGGGTGTCTATGGGCGAGGTGATCACTTTCCATCAGGCATCAGCTTACTCGCTCATTTGCTTAGTGTACCTATACCTACTTAAAATGAATAATGAAAAGGTTTCTTAAATATATATATAATCAATATAAATGATCTTGTCTCAAGTAATTGTTATTTTTGTTACAAGAATTTTAAGTAGGATTAAATAAGCTTTGCTCCCGTCTATAATCATTAAATGTTAGAAGCAGTTAAGAAATTCGTTATAAGAGGTTGCGTGGGCTAAAATTTCATTTTGATTTCAAAAGCCTGAGTGGAATATTACTAATAAATAGTCACTTACTAAAAATTATAGAGAGTAATTATTTGCGGCACTATGGACAAAAATATAAATTTTTACAAATTAATTAAGGTGCAAATAACAATAAAAAAAATTGATTTGATATTTAAAAACGAATATAATGAAACAAATAAATATTATTTGTTTTGATAAGAATATTGTGTGTTACAATTGTTTTTACCAAACTTGGAGATCCCGAGATCATCTGATCTGATTAATTGTTGAGTTCGCGATTATATAATTACTTCTAATGAAATCTACCAAAGTGTTCTAAAGGATATCCTTTAATTCGTGACATTGTTATGTGCCGGTTATATTTCTTGACAGCTTTGTGGCGAGTAGGCTAGTACAGTAGCTCGTACTAAACGAGCCTCAAGATCACGCCACCTCTTATATCAGATCGTACGATGTTCTGCTATCATTTGTTTTCGGGTATAAATACGCATGTTGCTTAGTATTAACTTTACTTCGCTTTTTGAGTCCGGAACACTACAGCTTGTCATATTGTTTATTTTATATCAAAATTATTATATCTACAATTGATTTTGCGCCTCTCTTAAAATTAAGAATGGCGCAAAATCAACCTTTTCTATTTTAGACAGTAGGGGGAGAGTTTAATTAATTTTAGACTTTTTTCGCTCTGGAGACGCGGATTGTAAAACGCTTTCATCCAGAACACATTTGGCTCCTATGTACGTGACCACCGAAACAGTAATTTTGTTGTGGCGGTAGATAGATATTAAGGGTGACACGTAATAAAGCGGGTTCAAAAATGCTACTACCATCAAGGTTTTGTTATACGTGCGGCCAGAGAACCATACCCGGCACCTCCGCGCTGCAGGGCTTGCCGTAAACCATTGCGCCACGGAGCATCAATTTTTGTCGATATATTTCTTCTGACAAAACAATAACCATCAAATTTGCATAAAATTACCAGATACAACATTACCGATTGTTTATTAGGATTGAATTTTTATTTTTAAAAGTCAAACTTGTAGGTGCATGTAATCTTTGCACAAAAATTGGACCACGTATTAAAATTAAGCTTTATGCTCATTAACATGTTGAGTGCTATGTCAGTCATCGGTGACTGATACTGTACTTTCCGTTCAGGTCGCGACAGTCACTAGTGACTGACACAACTTTTCGTTCCGCCGCGGCAATGCAGTTATAGTTTTCATATAAAATTTATTTGGTCGACTTAAGGTTAATATAACATGGTATTCTATTATTAATGTACTTAAACATTAATTTGAGTTAAATTGTAATGGAATATGTTAATACCAGGTAGTGGTGTGCTTCGCTTTGCTCTACCACGATACCAGCGCGCGTGGCCTGAACGGGATTTCCTTTTAAAATTGCGTGGGCCCTGAACGTGTTAAAAAGTAACAATACAAAGATACGCGTCGTTAGTTGAATAAATTTAAACCAAAATGGTAATATGTAGCACTAGTCATTAATGTTCAAATTTACTTCACAAAATTAAATGTTTGTTACGTAATATATTAAAGGTCAAATGAATAAATTATCTTAAGGACTTTGGAGATTTTTTTATCGGTTGTAGGCTAACAATTGATCTCAATTTCACCTGATGTTAAGAGACAATGAGCACCTAAACATACTCCTAGTTCTCACATGGATGATAAATATAAATCTATTCTTTCAAGTATAATTTCTTTTTTCTTTATTGAGTTTTGTTATTAACATTAATATACTTTGTTTCAGAAGAAGATTGGCATGGAGACGGCACGCGTATGGATGGTATGTTTTCCAATTTTATAATTTTAATATTAGCTATTTTAAAATAAAAGTAAATTTTGTAACCGTTGTCACAAATCGTTTTTTTGTAGCAAAGGCCTGGATTCTATTCCGGCCTATATTAGTAGTGGAGTCTGGATGGTGGTAGGGTTTTTCAGCGTCACACCAATCTAGTCACCATCCTCATTGTCAATCTGTCCCCATAACAGTATTGTTGTTCCGGCATTAATACATATTGTTAGCTAGATGTATTTCGGGCGAACATGCTTTACTATTTACTGCCGCATTGTAAAGTAACATCGGGTTAAATAGAGGTTCACCTCACACACTTCAGTGTTAGCCCATAACTGATAAAAAAATTGTATTAACAAATGACAATAATGCGCCGCCTCACAAAGCGTAACGCGATTCCGATCCCCGTTTCACAAGAAGAACCGTGTATCTATCTACTTTGGCGTGAACGGGTATAATCTTCGAATCCATGTAATTTACCTATGTAAGATAAGCTACGACGAAAGTAACAAATGCTCTCGCATTAGAAATTTAGACCCAAGAAAACTTACCCGTATACCCCCTAACCTGTACATATGTATTTATTATTTTAATAAGACTGCATACTTTAGGTTGTTTCCACTAATAGGTCTCCTAGTATACAGTTACTATTCACTTTAAGTATGCACGATTATTAACTTTAAAGTCCTAACTGATTAGACTGACGTACCTATATATCAACGCATAGCCTAAACCATATTTCTTAGAGACATAAAATTTAGATTTCTTTGTATGGTGTATGTAGTTACTAAGAATACCTTTATTAATTCTAAAAGGGTATAAGATGGATTAAATTTCAATGAATTTTTGTAACAATTCAAGGAAAATATATCTTATTGTAATTATATTCATCTTAATATTAATAACATAACCAATAATCCCAATATAAGAATAGGTAGTGAGTGACGACTAGTAATATTTAAATATGTACATTTCATCCCTAAGGCAATTGACAAAAACAAATTTTGTACTTAATCATTAAGCGACTCTTTGGAACCTCAACTTCTGTGTAATATGTTCTCTATAAATATATCGTGGCTAAATATGTTCGTTGATTAAAAAAAAATACTCTGAAGGTATCATATAGAATATCAGTCGCAGACAGTATTACCCTTAACGTGATATCTATTATAACATGAAATACCGTGTACTACTTGTTATAGGTACTTTATTAGGATGACACATTTTCTTACTAAATAATAAATCTTTAATACTTCAAGTATTGTACAACGATATAAGCTAATTCGTAAATAGAGAGATTCTACCGCAAGCAAAGCAATTAAAAATTTTCGCGCGGCAGTTAAATGGAAAGTGTCCGAAATCCTATTGAGTGCTTTCGCTGGGCGTTAGAAGCTATTTGCAGTTACATCATAGGTGATTCTTAGAGTGCAAAGAACAATATTGAATCTGTTGTTAGCTTTTTTTTTATTTTTATTGTGTAACAAAAATAATCTCACTATTTAATTTTTTAACATTGAAGTAAATTAATAATGAAATATACGAATTGCTTTCTAGAACAGTGAAATGTATGAAATGAGTAGTTGTATCATACTTTGTTTCTTACTCGTGAGTGCAATGAATAAAAAATAAAAACCCATAACTATTTCTTAACAGTCTTCGTTAGGGAAGAGAGCCATATCAATTAAACTTAATAATGTATGATTAATGTTTACAGTAATTGTTATATTTTAAATTAAACAAGAAGTTCTCAGTTTTATTTTAATTGTTTGGATACACATTATTTTTTGATTTTTGGCTGTCTTTTTGGTGCATTGGTTTACCGCTCACCTTGTAATGCGGGAGTCCCAGGTTCGATTCTTGACCCTCAGCATTAGTAAAGTAGCGGATAAGTTTCGAAACCGCCTAGCTAACTTCCACCCTCAATGTTATTCTGCCGCTATAAATTCTATGTTCCGAGAATTATATATGTGAGTGTTAGATGTATTCTGAACGAACACGCTTCACTATCAAAGACCTCATTTTCACTTTACCTCAAATGACATTGATATCAAATGTTAACACACAACCACAATTAAAAAAATGCGTTATTGCATGTAGCAGTGTAACTTAAAAATAGTTCTATCAAATCGTTGTGCGTTACCGTGAAACCCCATTCTGAGCTCCCTTAATTGATTGGAGTATCGTGTATGCACATACATATCCATTGAGTGGCAGGTTTATCCGATTTTCTGTACAGACAGAACTCGGTTTCCACTCAACAAATTATTTAATTTGCTTTCGTTGCGGACTTTACTCCACAGTTTTTATTTTTAGTATTATTAAAACGTTTCTAACTTGTAGCTAAATTGTTTCGCCACGTTTATTTCGTAACTATCAAGACTACGACTTGTTTTCACGAGTCCGTGTCTCACTCAAACGGAGTAAATGTTAATAAAATATTGAAGAACACCGAGACGACGTCAAGAAAGTACGTAATTAGTGACATCGCTTGTTTATCTAAACAAGGCATCGCGACACTTTTAAAATGAGACACTAATTTATAACGTCATAAAGAAATGTACCTTCCCTTTAATAAAACTAGTTCATAACTGAAAACAACAACAATAATACCCTTTTTGTTCTTAAAAATTTCAATTTTTGGTGAAATATTTGTTATATTACATTTTTGTAACTCATTCAATAAATATCTTAAAATGATAATGGTTCTAATGACACAAATTTGGAATATAATCTGTAAAATGAGTAAAAATATTGCAGAACGCAAATTATACTGACTATCAGCTTATTACATTTCCTTTGAATAAAATATGTTGTCGTTTTTTCACCCAGACACAATAGCCGAGAGGGTTCAATAACTCAATATTTTTGAGATAATTAGAACGTCGGCGTGAGTATTTGGTAGGCGGATTATTGTACGCCTACGTAATGCGCGCAGGAAGGCCGCTATCGATAAAATTATTCCTAAATTTTATATTAAAGTGATTTTCCGTCTCTACTTAAAATATTGAATACTCTTATATTTTCAAATGGAATCATTTAGGTTTTACAAGTTTCATAACTGATGAGACATTATAATTGTTTTTAGAAACGAATAGTAACAAACGATTATATTCACATTTAATTCATCCGTCGCGTAGTTTTTTTCCGTTTGCCTTGTAATGTGAAGCGTCCCGGGTTCGGATCCTGAGTCACACGAGTAGTGAAGTCTGGATGGTGATACGGTTTCTAGAATTGATACATGTAAATGTCAGAAGTATACTCGGCGCACACGTTTCACCATTTTCGGCACCATTGTCACTATCACAATCATAACTTTAAACGAAAAATAAACTAAATATCGTGTAACTATTTTTCGATATGTAAATTGGATATCGTTATGACTTGATTCCATGTTGGCCCACTCAACAGTCGCTTGACAACTGATACAGACGCTCGTCCCCAACCCAACGACTATTTAATTGTTGGCAATTACCTAAAAACTGATTTCAAAGGCACTCTAAATATCTTTCAACAAGATATTTTTTTTTTGAAATAAATTGTGAATATTGATGGCAGATAAGATTTTAAATCGCTGTTAGATCTCAAAAAGTTGATAAAAATTCTGTCTGCTACCATTATTATAATTTTTTACTGTATACATAAATTAATCTAATATATAAATTGTAAGTGTAGTAATGGCATAATATTAAACTTTTATCCGATTGTATTTATAGTTAGTCTTTGTGCGATTGGATAAAATCCCAAAACTTATGTATATATATATATATATATATAAACCCGTAGTAAATATTTTTCCTATATATAAGTGACGTTTCCAGAAGCAATGCCACCGTGTGTAGTTGCCTGTTTACATTAAAAAGTTCTATCCTAGACAGGCGTATCGTGGTAAATTAATTCCGCTTCGGGTTTCATCCATTGATGCTGGTTTATTCAGTCCTCCATCCTTACGCATCATGTATAGACCCCTGATGTATAGTGCTAGGCGCACTGTTGTGAATATTCCCGTGGATTCTGCCGAAACGTTTCGATGTCGAATAACGCTCATGACATTTATGTTTGGACTTAATTCACAGCGTTAAATATTTAATAACTGCCTATACGTATTTAGTATGATGAAATTAAGGTACTCTCTATAAAGTTTTAAATATTTATTGAATAGATCCTATTTATTACTTTATTGTTTAGGTACAGATATCATTATAATACAAAAACCATATAGAAATTAAGTGCAAGATCTTAATGTAAAATGGTGTTTAAATTACAGATTTAATAATAAACGATTAAGAGCGAGAGTGCACTGCAAAAGTTTTCTTACTATAAACAAAAATAAATTCACGTTTCTTGTAAGTATTTATCCATCTTTTACGGTTTATGAGTTAGATCCCGTCGTGAGAGGAAAAACGGAGGCTTAGTAATAGGGCCCTGTTTGTCATTCTTTGGGGACGGATACCTAATTTTTTAGTTGCAAATATAAAAAAAAATAATTTGGTTATTTTTTCTGTTACATTTGTAACTGAAAACATAACCAAATTTATATTAAGTTAAATAGTAATTATACATATGGTTGCTGCTTTTGAAACAAATGGAATGGTATTGAACTTTGGTTTTTAATTCTTTTGACCGGAAGTTATTTTTTATGATTATGATGAACTATAAAGTTTTTATTTTCAAAACAAAATTCAAAACTAAAAAACTAAAACACTCAAAAAAAACAAAACTCGATAAATCGATGTCTCTTTTTCTACTTTTAAATATATTGAGGATGGTCTTTTGCTAGTTAGTTAATTATAGTGAAATGCATTAAATTTTTTTAATGCATTTCACTATAATTAACGACTACTAGATCACTTAGCTATCTCCACAAGAACTCATTGAATGGAAAAATCAATTTCTCATGAAATGCTCTTTCGCCTTTAAGGGCTTCTTTGACAACCCTGCACTCGTATAACATCAATTGATAAGTTTCCAGAATACACATCAATATCTAAGTCATTTATTAAACACGGTGAAATTTTGTTATTCTTTTTTAATTAAAGTGTTTATAATTTGACTAAACTATAATTACTGTAAGTATCGAGCCATATAATTGAAATTAACAGGGTTGTTGATCTATTGTTCACCAGCAAATTGCATTTGGTGCACGTTAACTAACGTCGGTAGATTATGCCTTTGTAGCTATTGATTAAAACGTCGTAATCACAAGGGGACATGTTAATATTGTCCTTGTTTGATACATTATAACCCTGTGTTGATTATGCTTCCTTACATAACTTACTACACATGTAACGCTCATGTGTACTACGTTTACAGAACTTTACGTCACTTAAATTTTATTTTAATAACGGCAAAATGTAAAATCAATTCATCCATTCAATTCCACTACCGGGTGTCTAGGCGCATTGCAAAACACCATCCTTATATAATAAATGTTCCCCACCTACGAACAATGAGTAAAATGAGTGGTAAAATTTGCTAATGCCGGAGCTCCGGTGCAAATGCACCGTAAGTAGCTGCATCGTGAGAGTGAATACTCGTAGGTAGTTATTTAAGCTAGTATTATTTTGTTGTGGCTCAACGGTCTGTAATAAAAGAACACTTGAATACATTTCCTATGTTTTCTCAAATCTGACTAATAATTTTACTAAAGATATTAAGAGTAATGAGTTTATTAAATTTACTATGTCAATACTATTATGTTAAACAGAATATATTGATCATATCTGCATAGAAGAATGTTTGGATTTTGTGTAGATGTAAAATATTTTAGTATTATGCACAATGCTAAGCGTAAATTTTTGTTTAGACATTAATTTTACTTCCTTCCATAAGGGAATCTAAGAGCAAATGTTTTTTATATTGTATTTTTTTTATTTTCATATCTTAACAACATTGTAGGCAACCATCCTATAAATTACTTATTGTTGTCGCGACAATTACAATATTTTAATATTACATATTCTAAAAAATACAAAGATAAAGTTTAATCATGAAAGAAACGAAACTAAAAATCCAAATATAATTTAAGCCTATAATTTTAACAACCAAAGGCCCATGTTTTGAGCCGGTAGTTGGCAAACTAAATTTTCATAACAATGTAAAATATTTGATAATGAAAAACTTCGAAAGCTTTGGGGTATATATTCTAATTAATTATGTGGTTCAAATAAAAAAAATAGTAATATTAATTAAAACTTGTAGTCGATGTTGTATTTAAAAAAGCTCTTAAAATCCTAACAGAATTGGTGCAAAAACTGTTTTAAAAAAAAAATCATTAAAATTGAAATTGTCAATAAAAATTTGTGCGTGTGTGTTCACTAATAAAAATATTTCGAACAGAACAGAGATAAGCGACGAATTAGGAACACCTACTTCTTGCCTTCATTTGAAAACGCACGCATTTTGAGGCATTCAATTCACATTTTCAAATAGTATTCATTACGTAAACTAATAACATAACTACCAGTTAATTGTCAAGTTTAAAATTGAGAAAAAAATGCAATTAATTAGTTAAAAAAATTCAAAGGAGACGTCTTTGAAAAAAACCGTAAGAACGCGACTTCTATGATGTGGTATTAATTTTCCTTTGGTAGAGGATATTTCAAAAGTTAACTAGTTCTTTTAAAAGATACCGTCATCTTAAAGAAGTATTAAAGTTAGAGCATTTAGTAAAGAGCAAGGTCATAGAAGTATGTAATTAATAGTCACATTAATAGATACATCCACTTTTTTTTTAATTCATCATTGCTATCAGTATAGCATCAGTATGTTAAAAATAATTGTTTGCGAATAATTTAGTAATTTTAGATAAGTAGCAATTTTTTTTCACTTTTCACGTGAACTGTTAATATTTATCTTCATTATACGTGCAGAGGATCGAGTATTAATAAAAGGCATAAGATTTAAAAAAAGTTCAGTAAAGTCTTCCGGTAACAGTTAAAAAGACATTTTTTTTACACACGGTACTAGTACATCTGGTATAATTTAGATAAGGTTTTTTCATTTTGAAAAGCACTTACCTAAGAGTACGGGATACATACATATAATATTTTAATTCATAAATTGCAAATATATGACTATTTAACAGTTTAGTTAGTGAAACAATTTTTTTACAAAATATACAATTTTACGATATTACAACCACCTCATTGATCCAACTAGATAACTAAAATAAACTTTGCTCAGCAAAAGATTCAGCTCGGTGCAATGCTTTATGATAATTCAGAAGAAATTTCAAGTAGATTTCAAACAATATTTTAAATCTTACTATAACTTCAAATTTAACCATAGAAAGTTATATGATTTTTTACAACAGTTTTTAGAGTAAATGTCAATATATCTTATAAATTTTTCTTTTCTTCCGAAAAGTAGACATTTCATTAATATAATAGTTAATGAAAAAATTTAATATATTTAATGAAAGCATAATCGCTTCTAATAATTAATAATCCGTTGAAATATAAGCCATTGTTTTCCTGTTACGCTTCTGAAGCAGTAGTACATTTTCGTAAAGCTACTCCACAAGGGGATTTTGTGATTGTACTCGTTTATCAATTTTACAGGGAAAAACTTCATGTACAAAAGTTAACACATAACACACATAAATCTGCTGATACCGCGTACATATATCGATTTATATAAAAAAAAAACAAGAAAACCTGTGAAAATAAAGTATCTCAGTATGTTTTTCGTTTTTAGATGTTATGTAAAAAACAACAATATCAATTAAAACTAGTTTCATTTATTGTTAAATTAAAGAGCAGTTCTTGAAATTTATTTGTGAAAAACAACCGTTTGCAAATGCCCACCATACACTTCTTCACTCTCATTTAATCTGGAGCTAAAATTTTCAATCACTCGCTGGAGCACGCTCTTGGAATAGAATTGATTTCTTAAGTGATTCTTTGCTTCAAAACATTCAGGTTGGATAGCAATGGTTTGTTAACTTTACTTTGTCGATAGCCCCATAGGAAAAAATCAGCAGGCGTTAAATCAGGGCTCCTTGGTGACCAGTTGATGTCTCCTCGGCTCCTCACTCTTCCAGAGAATAAATCGTGAAAAGCAGCTAATGAGTCTTGTAACATGAGAAGTGGCTCCATCTTGCTGAAAAAAGGTGTTGCGGTTGTAGCCATTCTGGTTTTGCATTTTTGTAGTTAAAAAAGTTCGGATCATATATTACTATCGATCAGAATAAACGGTCTGAGTTCGATCTCAGTCATCCTCAAAAAAATAAGGACCGATAATTCCTTGACTTGATACGGCAGCCCAAACAATAACATTTGGCGAGTTATAGGGCTTCTGATGCAGTTCTAACGGATTCTCGGAAGTCCAATATCTGCAATTTTGTTTATTCATAAGACCGTTGATGTGAAAATTTGAATCATCAAAGAACCAGATGTTATTGAAACCTGTCCTGCAGAGTTCGACTCGTTTATTAGGATCATCAGGCTTCTTTTCTTGAACAATAAAAATTTTATAGGGGTGAAAATGTAAATATTTCGAAATAATGCGATGAACCGTAGATTTGTTCCAATTAAGAGAAGCTGCGCGCAATCTCAACGACTGTCGTGGGTCTTCCATAACAGACTGGGAAACGCGGTCGACGTTCATGCTCGTTCTTGATGTCATTTTGCGCCCAGACGTTTTGTCCGGCATTGTATTACTAGTCTCTTCAAACTTGCACACCCAATGCTTAATTAAATTGACACTTGGCACATGTTTTAAGCTTGTTAAATTAAAATGTGTCCTGTAGAGACGGCGAACAACAGTGTAGGAATTGTTTTTATAACACGCTCACGCGCAAAACGCGCACTACGGTCCCGTGAAACGATTCATGACTACTAAACTTAACAAGCCGACCAAACGATTGATACCACTCTCATCCCCCTGCTACCTGCGGTTGACGCGTAGCGATCAATTCAAAAACGAAGAACATTCTGAGACACCATTTATTTGCTTATAATCTTTCCATGTCCTAATAAATTATTATTTACTGTGCGGCCTATATTATTGGCGAAAAAGTACGAACCAATAATTATCATGACGATATCGTGACCTCTTCAGTGATTTTTGGTCTTTCATTTGATTTCTTAGCATTCTAATACTCGTAATAGCAAAGCTTGTTACATGATGTCAACGTTTTGACGCCAAGGCCACACATGTGAATGTTAAGTTTTGCGTTTACAGTTAACTGATATTAACATATACATCAAAATCTGTAAAATATTATATTTTGTTATTTCTTTACCTTTCCTTACTTGACCACCCGTTTCGAATCCGAGGTAATACGGGTTTGAAAAACGATTTTCTTAATAAGTCATTGCGTCTCTAAAATAATTCTCAAGATTATCATGAGTTTTCGTAAGTTTTACCATATTTAAAATTGTTGTACCTATATCTCAAATTTCCAGTTAGTAGCCGACAGAGGCGCAATTTTAAACACTTTTAACCCCGTTTTCCATTTTAAATGATCTTGCTTCCCCTCATACTTACAGGATAGGATTCTTTACTTTTACTGACGGCAGTGCACTACTTTGCGTTCCTTTAATAACTTAATTTTTGTTCCAAACATCATTTCTTTTTCGGTAATTCCTTTCCCATTTGAAACGGTTGAACCTCTGTGTGGTTTATAATATTTTTGATTATTACTAGAGTGTATTTCAAAATTTCTCCTCTAAAGAAAACACAACAAAAATTTAACGCTAAAGACGGGAAAATATTGATTTGTAATTATTTAAAATATTTATTAAGATATAGTGTATTTTATTTTAATTTCTATTTATCTTTGATTTCACTTTTGGCTAAAAACACTTTTTACTCTATAGTAGTGACCTACGAGTCGATTCATTGTTTAATTTTGTTTATATTTTTGTAATCTATATATTAAGTAGTAGAGAATAAAAAGTATATAAAAAACAAAGTGTAAATAGGTTAGCGAGTAGGTCATATTTCATTTATTTTGTCTGTGATCGTTATGTTTTTTATATACTTTAGTTATCTTATAGAACACACAAACTTTATATTAATTGTTTTGCGAATGTGCAACACATTTTTAAGTACAGCGTACCATATAAAAATATATTGAAACGTTCGACCTTAAGGTTAAAGGAACGATAAACATTGATATTGGATCTACACTGTTCTTTTCAAAATGTATATTACTATTATTATTTATTTTGTTTCTGTTTATAGTGGTTTCGATTTTTTGTCAAAAACAATTATCTTAAATGGAAAAAAAAGTCCGCATGCCGTTAGTTTCTGCGCGTTTAGCCTTCCGCGGTTGCCGACGGCACTGAATAATTACGTTCGTCGACGAAATTTTGAACATTTAATGGAACTATTACATGTTAATGATTTAAGTCCCGAATTTTTTCTTTTAATAACTTTAATTTTATATATTTATATTTCAATTAATTGCAGTTCACGGAGTAAAATAATATTTGTAAAGAAGAAACATTTTAAATTATTCTTACGTCACTTACATTCGTATACGATTGTCACATTATTTCTAAATATTAGAAAAGGGAAAGAGTGTAGTAGTTTTTTTATAATATTAATATAATTTTGTAATCGCATTTTCCTCTGAATATTTTTCCGACCGTATTGTAAACAACGATATTTAAAATAAATAGGCCGTCTTAACATACCTGAACGCTAACATTATGTTTATACTGAGCTGGCACACAGGCACGCAACAGGTTGTTTCTAAATTGCTGTCTGTGTAGTAGTGCACCACTACATGCATTCGATACTTCCCTGTCCTCAGCTCCCGCCAACTCCCGCCAATCGCAACAGCGGGCTTACAGCGCATGTCTGCCCTGAAACGCATCGTAACATTGAACTTGACACAAAAACTGGATCAAAAATCATGAAAAACACGATAAATTAATACCATTATTAAGTGTACAATGCTTTTAAGAGTTTTAAATGTATTGAAAATGTTTTAAATAACAAATCTCGCCCTGTTTTCCTAGTAAAAGAACTTTAATTTTTGTTTTTGTAAACGTATATAGAAATAGGTACACATTATATCGATATAAAATATTGTCTCGCTCTATCTAACCGGAATCATATCTACAAGTATGAGATAGAACAAGTATTTATACGGGTCTATTGGTACGGCAGCAGTGTGGCGGCGGGAACGAATCATTCTCCCCTGGAGAGTCCAGTCGGCTCCGGCACCATTCTTGTACACCTCCTGGTGGTTGTTGGACATACGATAGTGCAAAGTTTGGCCTAAAGAGGCGGTAAAAATGTTCGAAAATATGGGACATTGTTTTGGCATTTGCGAATATTTTCGGGTTAGTTTCATAATTAATTTGTTTAATTTTTCTATACTTCTTAAAAAAAAATCCTGAATTTTTCAAATGTTTTTCTAATTTTTATAGTCGCTGCAATGGCCGCGTAAAATAGTTGATTGGATTCGCGAGTACTCGCACAATAAAAAAGCTGACTATGAGGAAATCCCTGCGTTTGAGGATTTCCTTTCCCCACCTCGCGAAACAAAAGTGACCTTTGTCGAAGAGATTGAGATGAAAACTTTCAGTAGATCCGAAGAAGAGATTCTACTGTATGAGAATTTAAATAGTGGTAATTACCAAAATCTTAGAGTCGTGGGCCTAAAGAAATCACCTTTCTTTGTACGTGAAGGTAAAGTTAAATAATTACACTTTTATGATTTTAATTTTGTATATGCAATATTTATAGATGAAATGAAAATTTCGTAGTATGTAAAGTTTTTAAAATGTTCTACAGTTTTTTTCTATCTTGTTATAATTTAATAATTACTAATCAGTAATTTAGTGAAATTTACTTCCATAGAGAATAAATTTGTGTTGTTTTTTTTTTTGTAAGTTTGTTCACTCATTGGTCAGAGCTGCGAAGAGAGGTTGTCAGAATACTATATTATTATCGTTCGCGCGATTCTTACGCATTCATTTTACTAGCTAGAGTCTTTCAAATAAAAATAACAATGTTCGATCACATTGCTCGGCGGCAAGAAGCGCTGCTTTATATAATGGAGTTAAAAAAGTTTACCTAGAGATTAAATAGTTCTATATAAAAAATTGTTAATATTAAATGAAATCCTTTTTAAAAATATACTATAATTATAATTTAATGTAAAAAAACACTGTTTGAGTTTTATAATTTTAGTGAAGTTTATAGTATTTATACATTTTTTTTTAAATTCATAGATTTCAATTTAATATATTTTTTATAAAATATGGCTGGCCAGTGTGTGATAAAATGCTTACTATAGTGATCTGTTGTTAGGTTTTTTATTGTTAAATTTCAACATATTTTTAATGCATATTTCAATTTCCTTTTGTATTTGTGTAGCGATACAAACTTACTTCTTTTAAATGATTATTATGATCACTTAAGAAAGTTATTAATAACGAAGTGTTTACTAATAATCTTCTGGTTTCTTTCAGATAACGTAATAGTCCACCAGGCTGGAGAATAAATATATTCCATAATGCAGAATAATGCATTTTTTCTTCCTTCATCTTTTAGTATTTAGTCTTAGATGGAATTAGTCATTTAGTGGAATAGTGGGATGGTGATGCAGTGATGTAATATTTTACGAATATTCTAATATATATTATTTGATCTCAAACGTCGTTTTATTTTCCTGTTCACAAATTACAAAAACTCGCATTCTTGCCATTACTCACGCCATTATACATTCGTTTAAACATTTTATTTAATTAATTTGACTTCTGAACTAGTTAATAAATATGATAATATTATTCACATAATAAGTTATCCAGTATAAGAGTAAATTAAATTTCATAGACATTTATTATAAAAATAATTATACCGAACATGTTCTTAGCATCTATCACATCATACAATATTTTTAAGTTATGTGACAACGAGGTCTATGTGTATGTGTGTATGTGACGAGGAGGTAGTGAAGTTTTCGCCAATGAAACGTCAGGCTTTCATATATTGCCGGAACATAGAATGAATCCCTCCGTGGCGCAGAGGTTTATATTACTTTGTATCGCTTAGGTCCCCGGTTCCATTCTCGTGTCACACAGATTACGGGATCTGGATGGTGGTTGGGTTTTGCGAATCCGCATGGCTAGCTACCACCGTCAATGAAAATCTGCCACCACAACGACATTACAGTTTTCCAGTAATCATACATGAAGCCTGAAGTATTCTTGGCGAAAACGCTCACCATCTCGCCCCCATCGTCCCTTAACATCAGATGAAATCGAGATCAAGTGTTATCCCATAACCGATAAAAAATAGCTAAATAACACCTGAGAGTATCCAACCTTAGCAACTCTTGTGCTTGTGTCCACGCGGAAAAGCAAGCTGGTGTTAGCTCTATAGGTTCATTTTATTCAATTCTTGCCATTGGCAATCAACCAAGTACTAACACTCACATTCCGACGGGATAGTAAGGATATGAACAATTGAAATATAATAACAAAACATTCTTTAAAAACTAAAATAAATCTTGTAAATTAGTAAAGAAAATTAAACATTAGAATTAATATTCTAGGAATACATTATAATGACATGTAACATTCGTTTCAATGTTTTCCACTTCTTACTCTCTCAAATCTATTCTCTTCACTTATTTTTGTTTCTCACTTTTAGCTTGTGTTATTTAAAGATTGTGGGTCGATTTTTTGTTATAAAAGAGATGTTATTTAGAAATAATGAATAAAAAAAAAATCTTTTCCATATCATTTCTTTTTTGTGCACATAATTCTGCTATATGCCTATTACTGATTTAAAAACTAGGTGTACTAGGGCTTTTATCAAATGAAATATGTCCACATCAATTGGAAGTATGTATGTAGTTTTGTTGTATTTGATTTCTGTACTTTGTTCTATAGAATCCAAAAAATTTTGGGCTGAAAAAAAATTAATAAAATACACATTAGCTTTTTTAGCAACTACGTTTTTTTGATATATAACTGTCTCCTATAGATCATCACCATCACGATTTACCCCAGGCTGTTGACGTTTATACATACAAGTAATTGCAAATTGTTTAGTATGTTGATTTAATTCCAGGCCGAAGCAAATGTTTGTTTATGATCAGATCATAGTATATAATTGATAAAAATAGACTTGTTACGTTCGCAATTATCAAATTCAAATAAAAATGTTAATTTTGTTACCGTTTTTACCACCATTTTACGACTTTAACTATATTTACTGTTTCTTATTTTCAAATATAATACTTGTCTTTAATTTTATGTTAATTGCTAACGAGGCCGAAGATGGTACAGCGTGCCGGCTCGAAATATTTTTGCTGTCATAAATTTAACTTTCGTGGTCTTCAAAAATCAACTTCCTTCGCGTCATTTTTTAAGAGATAAGAGGTATGAGTTATATATTATTTCTAGGAAATATTTCGGATGAAAAGAAAAACATACTTATAGTGTGTGATATATATATATGACTTTAGGAGGCAAGGAGCACTGAGAACGATGACGGAATATAAAAAGAACAAAACACCATACATATATTTTTTAAATTTATTGTAATATCTTCTTTAAAATTGTATACATCACTACTTATAACAATATTTCCAAAAACTAATATATATCCCTTAATACAATGGTGTGTAAAATATTTATAAATATATATATGTACACACAAACTGGATGGTTAATCAGTTATCGACCGGGGTTCAAAATTATTAAATTTTTAAAATCGCTATTAAAAAAGGAGTGCAAGAGAGAAAATTATGTTGTATATATTTTTGAATGCCACACCACAAAATATAGAAAGTATTGTCTAAAAATGATATTTTTTTGGGGTGGAAAATTTTATATTAATATTATAAAATCGATCACGCCATTTTGGGGGAGTACGGCAACTAACAATATTAACTAACACTAAATAGTGATCATTTTATATATAAGTATAGAGCTAATGAACATGTTTATATTCTTTTTTCTTCTTTAAAAGCGTTTTACAATAACATTCAAGAAACTTCACAGCTAACCTTTTTTATTTTTTCACAATTTACTTTTGTTAAACGTATCCCTGGTTGTGTGACTCGGTCATATTTCTATTGATAATAATTTTATAATCAAGTTTAACGGTAAATTATAAAAAAAATAAGCAGTGGAGCGAAATCCCTAGTAAACTTTTTTTATTTTGTTTTATTTATGTCCTCTTCTTCTTGCATTCGTCGTATTATGGGGTAGGGCTATGATTTTTACTTTACCTAGCAAATTTCGAACTAGGAGGGTTTATTTCTTTTCGTAAATAGAAATGTACATAGTGTATATATATATACTAAGAACAGTTATTTACGAAAAGTATATGTGTGCGTACATATATATATATATATATAACAAAAAATTTAAGTATTTCTAAGCTTTCGTTTTTTTTCTAGGCGGCTTGTCGGATGGAGAAAATGGTCGCATACTGCCACGTGGTCGACCATCCCGTCGAGAGGATCCGCGTCGCCATACGTTAGCTGGCAATCATCTCTACATGCACCCACATCACCCAAATCAAATAAACGCGATAGAGCTTGAGGTGAGTTCTCTACACGCCAGGGTTCCACATTAAGGTGTTATAAAACACCTTAAGGTAAACCTGGCGTTCATATTTAATATTTTTGTTTCATAATATGTTTATTTTAAAAGTTATATTAATTAATAAATTGTCATTTTAAATAGCGATTTGTTTGAAAACAATAGTATAATTTGGTTCATAATCTATTTCAATTGATTATTCAATTCAATTAAATAATTTCTCCGGGTCGTTCAGATTTTAGTAGCTTTTGTTACATCTCAGTAAACCGAACTGACACAAAGTA
The DNA here is from genome assembly GCA_018245475.1 of Pharmacophagus antenor. NCBI lineage: Eukaryota > Metazoa > Arthropoda > Insecta > Lepidoptera > Papilionidae > Pharmacophagus > Pharmacophagus antenor. The sequence continues at coordinate 30,283 of DWQX01000005.1, forward strand.
TACATTAAATTTTTTTTAATAATCAACTACTGCAGATCCAAAGCCATTATTTCAAGAAATAATACGCAATTTAATTAATATAATCAACCGACACTAATAAATTACGAATTCAGTATATAATGTAAGGAATAAATGTTACCAACTTACGCAATCGTTTGAGATGATTTAAATAAAATTAATTTTGTACCTTTCGTAAAAATATATTTGTTAAATAGTCCACTTGAAATTATTATACGATAAAATCTATACCTGAATAATTTTTAATACTTAAATATTTATCGAGCTTCAATTGTATCCATATGTTGTTTCTTATTTAAGATAAATAATAATACTTTGCGGCATTTTTTATAACTTAGTTGTAAAAGAATAGTCAAAATTAATATTTTTTTAAATACTTGTTTTCTTTGATATTGAACAAAAGTCAACATATTCAATGTCTTTTATTTTCGAGGAGAAAAATTACCTGGAATATTCCATAACTGAAATTATTTCAACCATAGCCTTGAATGCCTTATAATCCCTTTCGAAGACAAACGGGGGAGGCACGACCTTTTACCGATATAACTCGACATTGGAGCTTACTACTCAGAAAATATCGACATCTTACAACAGACAAAAGTTTTTTGCAAAAAAAAAATTATTATGAAATGTGTTTGTGTTTATAATATTTGAATGTTTTTCCCGTGATCGATGTGATTACTATGGGCGACTGGGTCCACTAATTAACGTGAATATATCCTGCAAAATTCATTTTTTAATTTTTTTTAGTGTACTCGTATATTCAGTTAGTTATACATTAGAAGGTTTGCCTACTATTGTAGATGTTTCGTCGGTTTTTTTTCTCGTATAGATAATCCCTAAGTAAGACATTTTTTATTATAAATGTACGGACTACAACAGTACACATTTCATAATAAAGCAGCGTCGATGAATAATTATCGATCAACTATTTTATTTTGCAATAAATATTATTTCTTAAGCATTTTACTTAACTTCTTGACTTTTTATTATTTGTTTTTTTTTTGTTATCATCTCGTTACCTTATATTTCTTCAGCGTTATGTTCCCGCAACGGCAATCAACATGCCGGAGTATGCAACCGTCAACAAGGTCCGCGATGCGGCGCGGAAAGTTTTAAATGCTCAAACGAGAAAGGTACTAAGCCAGCTGTTAAGGTTGTGGCTTTTAACGCTCTAACTATCAGCTTCGCTGGTTATCAATTGAATTTTAGAAGCCTTTCATATTAACAAATTAAAAAAGTTTGAAGGCATTGAAGCGAGTAAATTAAGGTTTGGTCACGTTTTACGAAATCGCAACCGCTTTGGTATAAATATCAAGTTAACCTAACTTTACTTGGTGTTGCAAAATGTAATACAAAGAGTAAGTTCGAACTTAATCGTATGACAAAGTTTCACTTCGATTTGGATTACATGAAATGTTCTGTAAAGAAATGCGAAACTAAACAAGCACATATTAAATTAACACATTCAGTGCCTCGAGGGCCATATACCACCCACGCTGAAGTATCTATTGAAAAAATGTTGACTGCATGTTTTCTTAAATAATTACTTTTATTTTAAAACATTTATATATCAATTTTAATCCACATCAAGAATAAGTCAAATTGTTCATAACTGAATAAATCATTAAAAAATTGTCTCCATATACCATCCTCACTAGTACGTAAGGGGAAAATCTTATAAAAGCGCTCTTTAGTCAATGTTCAGAGAGTAATATGTGTGGAGGCAAAATCATGGACTTTAGATCTTTTCTCTTAAAATGTTAATAGGTTTCATATCCCCGGTATTTATACGCAATTAGACAGTCACCTATGTTGTCTGTTAACTACAATTTTTTTTTTTCATTATGTAGGATAATATTCATAATATATAAATATATAATAGAATGATAAATTTATAATTGTGAAAACACATCTTTTATGTTTCGTGAAATTTTTGTTGAATGTACATAATAGTTTTGTTTGTTTGGAAATATACATCGGTTTTGTCTCAGTTTATGTCCGAGTGATATTTCAGATGAACGTTTTTATGTGATGTAAGCTTTCGTCATAACTAAAATTATAAATGATACCGTATAAACCTTCATCCTCAATTTAAAACGTGAGTATGATTATTTATAAATTACTAGTAAACAGTTATTGAATATTACAATAAATAATACAAAGCTTTAGAAGTCTAAACTCGTTGCCGCGATATTAAGGGAACTTAAAAAGTGAAAATTTTAAATTTTGACGAAAAACGATATTTAAAAAAATATATTTGCATATACATTAACATATTTTAGGTAACGTTCGATACAACATCCTATCAGATTTTATTTTGTATATTACAAAAACAAAGCCATTCTTATTACATAATGGTTATTGATCACAGCACACAGAGATGTGTGCAAACTGGAAACGTCTACGGGGATTTTTGTAGGTGCTACTACGTCGTAACATTATTATTCGAGTCAAATAGATTTTGTAGAAAGGTTTTTGCACAGCCAAGTAGAAATTCGAGTATATGATAAAATGCATTTTCAAATTAACCTTGCTTGGAATATATGGATAGGAAAGAAGGAAAAAGGAATGGGAAATTTTTAATGTAAATAAAGTCTGCATTTCTATAAATATGTTATAAAATAAAATTTTATCATATTATAAAATGGTGACAAATATCATCATAATTATAAATATATATATAACTTATTCTTAAGGAATTTTAGCTCGGCACAGTCTATATTTTTTCAGTTAAATTGTTAGTTCACACATTCACATGCAATTAGAAAGTCTTTGTATTTATAAGGAACATTTTTATTGTTCGTAAAATATAATTAAAAAGCTTGTCCACGACTATTAAAGCAAAATATATCACATCCAATATCTTAAATATTTAATTCGAACAATGTTATTGCAAAAATACATTCAAACATTAACGATTTGTCTAACTTACATGGCAGCTGTAGAATATTGCATACACGTACATACATTATGCAAAACAATCACTTACTTTAACAAGCACACTCATATACGAGTACCCATTCACTTCAGTTTTAGACATTCCTTTAGTAAGTTGGTAAAAAAAATATTTGACAAGATGTTTTTTTTTGTAAAATCAAATCTGTCTTAATTGTGTCAAAAATTGGGCGAGGACACTGACTTCAGTAACACAGGTGTAAAACTAGCGCGGAAGTCAGGCACTAAACATCTCTGTCATTGGAAATTTTGGAAAGTAAAGATTTATTATTATTATGATAAGCAGTGGAACATTCGAATGGCACAGCTCGTATATATCTATTTATTACTATATAATACGTAAGAAGATACATTTATTGCATTGATTCGCTGTTCATGGACAATAAATTAATTCAATTCATTTCTTAAATACGATTCTCTTTATGTAAGAATAATTATTATCCGCTGCGAATCTGAGCAATAAAAGAGCAAATGAATTTTTTTTTATATTTCCTTTGATTGGAATGCAAACAGATACAAATACGTTCTTTATATAACAGTTAAGTGAAAAAAATACTAATGTTAATAATGTTTTTAATTACTTTAAATTTTATATCTCTCACTTACTGAAATATAAAAAAAAGTAATGAAATTGTCAAGATCCAATATTTAATGATATACATATTTATATGCAAAAGTAAAACATAAGTTTGTGTCTAGGGAAAATAGATTATTTTATGACGATATATTCCATGTCATGTGTGAAACATTAACGTCTTGAATGAAATACCACACTATAAAATTCATGTAAATATTTAAATTAACGTTTAAACTTTAATTAAAACTAATATGTTATTAATAAATGTATAGATATTTTTATTAATAATATTTACTTTAATGATTTCAAGCTTGATACATACATTAATTGGTATTTTATAAAATAATATTTTGATAAGAAAAATCGTAAAAGACGACCGTGAATTGTCTTAATTTTTTTACACGAAACTTAGATAAAAGACCATGTGGGGTCACGTGATGTAAAGTGGTTACTTTATTATCACAATAACGTTCAGTTAATAGTAAAGACTTATTTAAATGAACAATGCACAAATTCGTAATCCTATTATAACTGCTTAGGAAGGTTGTCTGAAGAGATTTGTAGATATTTTCAAGAAGAGGCCGCCTTTAAAGGAAAATGCAGGAACGCTCCGTTTGTGTACTTTAGTTTGCTATGATATCATTCTCATAAAGAATGTTATTTCGTTTTTGGAATTATCTATCTTTCTTATTTCGATGAACTGAATGTAGTTTCAATGTATATTTACCCAAACAGTATTAAAATTTTATTTTAAGGTTAAGAATTCTTCAGAAATATTAAAATATATCGCGGGTTCATACATACGTATATATATATACTTAGGTTCAAACGCACTTGTGCATAGCACGAGACCTAGGTCCGTGAGTTGTCGAATGAATTTTAGATATGATTTGTTTTTCAGCCGCCGCTCCCACGCAACTATCCTTCAACCAACAACGCTCTTCTCTTCGAAGATGACCCCGGGGTCATGTCTGAGGTGGAAACCGCTTCTACAGGATTTCGTCGGGGCGGGAAACAAAGATCGTCATTACCTGTGGTGAGGACGCCTAGTAAAACTTTGGAACGGCCTTTGGGTAAGAAAATTTTATACCTTTTAATTAAGTAAGGTAAAGTAAAAATACTTTTCACGACGGAACGAATATACTGAAAACTTTGATACTAAAACTAATATTTTTCGTATTTAGTTATTAAAGTAAAAAAATTTATATGTCCACTACCGAATGATGATTAAATTAGACGATGAAAACGAAGTGGTAACTATTTTATTATGTTGTAGCTTTTAAATGAAACTATAATATAATATCATTATCATATTATCCGATTTTTGTTATTTTATTTCTAGAACATTAAGAAGTGGTAGAATTCATCACATGTCAAGTATATGTCTGCTTTAGATACATTAATTGATATCTGACGAACTCTACCTACTTTACACTTACTATTTGTAGAAATGTTATATGAAGATTTGAATAAAGACCAAAGCTATAAATGACTGATTACGAAAGGTTTTTATTGGTTAGTCGTTTTAAAAACACCTTCAGTGTAGCTTTCTAATACGTACGTGGTCACTAGCAGTGCTTTTTTTTTTCTTATTACATTTGTGCGTATTTACATAAGCGCAAGACGTACTTCGGTATCTCGGAAAAACTGATGTAACATAAATTTGTTCTGTGACGTTTTAAAATACACATTGACACTTGTAAAAAAATATTATCAAATTCATTTTACTTCCCAGTAATTCGTATATAAAGTATAAACAACTTTTTGCCTCTATTTTGTTCTCAAAATTTCTAGCTGGTGTTTTATTTTTTTAGGCCTTGTCTTCCTGCAATACCGTAACGAGACCAAACGCGCTCTACTACCGAACGAAATCACATCGATTGATACTGTTAAAGCGTTGTTTGTGAGAAGCTTCCCCAAGCAGTTAACCATGCAATATATGGAATCTCCCATGGTGAAGATCTACATCCACGACTCCTCAAAAGATATGTTTTATGAACTAGAAGACGTCCGGTAATTGTTAATATTTTCTATTATCCTAGGCGTCTCGTAATAATAATTATTTTTCATGTAGTCATCTAGTGGCATCAAAAATATATAACAAAAAATAAATAATGACTTGAGGTATTTCTTATAATTTAAAAAAAATTGTCTGTAAATTTAGATTAATTCCACGACTGATAAATTTTATAGAGAACATGTTTTTTTGCATACTATTTTTTTGTTGTGAATAAGTATTACGAAACAATTAATTTACATTATTTTTGTCAGTCTATGTCCCCAAAGCTGTTTTGATAGCACAAGACATTTATGAATACTTCCTCGTGTGCTTTTGTTACGAATTTTGTTCCTCGGAGCATGACGTAAAGTTCCGCACACACATTTATATTTCGTTCAATATGCTTTGAGGTTTATAAAGCTTATGTTTTATTTTTCTTGAATCTTTGATGTATGTAGTTTTATGTATAGAAATGAATTACGCATACCGACAAAAACAAATATTGATACGGCGGACTCGATTGTGCAGCCGCATTTTGCTTCAAACAAAGCCCTTCCTTTGAAGTGCTGTAAATATTTGCCTGATAACAAACTTGTAAATAATAGTCAAATATGTTAATTTACAATGCAGCCAAATTGTGAGTAACAAACAACTAGGTAATTTAAATTTGTATTTAAAATTAACAAATGCCTCAGGAAGAGTACAGAAAGTTTGGTATTAATGATTATTATCTACCCGCTGAGAGTGAGCAAACGCTATATATATAATGTTATATTATAATAAGATAATTAGGATATTATATCATAGCAACTGTGTTCCATTCAGTAATTACAGGCGACCATAATTATTATAGATATACTATGATGTGTTAAAATGTCGATGCGGATGCAGGAGACACTAATTTTCAGGTGTTGATTCTCCTATAGCTGAACGATGTTTTTTTACTAATATCGGTATTACTACTTTTAGATTCCTTCTTTTTCTGTTTATTTTATAATCAAATTTACATTATTTTCTAATCAAAGTTAGATTTCACGTAATGCTATTTTATTTTTTTTACCATAATGCATTAAAGTATTTCGGGGAATGATATTAATTTGAAATTCTAATATATAGTTACCGGTTGATGATGAGACCGCCTCTTGTAAAATTTTATTGGTACTTCAGAGCAATTCCATTTATTCAAAGATTTCTTTCAGGCAAAAAATATACGTTCTTGTATAGTAAATTTCTAGAAACAATGTCCGTACATTGTGATTTGTTTTAGAAATTATTTTTGTAATGATCCATTCTATGGACGTAGTAATCGAAAGCACAAAATTATTAAAAACATTTTTCACTTGTGTTCACATGAGACGCATAAAGATTACAAATTGCCAATCCTTCATTCAGTAACTAACGAGTTAACTAAATTTTGACACAGTTGTGTCTATATATTATTACTTAAGTTATTTTTCAGATAACACATGGTAAAAATTTTTACAAAGATAGTTTTGGCGTAGAGCGTATACATTCCACGTGGTACCGTGTTAAGTCATAATAACTTACTTTTAAAAGCGCGAGAATCTTTCATTCGTTCCGTATAATGGATTCAAAATTTTCTTCTGTCACATTATCCACGCGAACGTAGCGATTGACTCCGGTTAGTATTTAACTATCTATCTATTTATTCTCCATGCATGTAGTAGTGGGGGCCCCTCGACTCCAGACTAGAATTCCTTTGGTTTAGGCAGATATTTGAATAGATAAACCTAATTGTTTTTAAAGATCTATAGACATGATTGTACGATAAGAGTACCATATCCTTTTTCATATCCCTAATATGACTATGCCACCTAGAGCTTATTCTACGTTCACATAATTAGATTTAATATTACGATACTACATATATATACATCGTTACTGTTTGTGCATATACGTAATATTAAAGAATAACGTGAAACCTGCCTCGCCATCACAAAATGAAATTTTTGCCGTAGATTTAATTAGTTAGCCGTTGGAGAATACCTGTATTTAAAATCCGGAACATTTCAATAATGTTCTGGATGTTTTATTAAAGATACGTACACGCGCTCAAATGCTTTCGATTTTGATTTTATTTTTTACGTTACAATCTCGTTACTGCCACCAAACACATGTTTGTAAATTTTCCAATGTTCCAAAAAAAAAAATAGTCGCGACTTGTCAATAGTGGCATAGCTAACTTGTTATTACGCTACCCTCGGATTTTGTACCGCATAATCCTGAGCCATTATATATTAATTCTTGTTTTAGATATCTATGTATATTAGAATGTATCCCTTGCACAATTTATCGTATAGCTATTTAATTTCATAAAAATTAGTTACGAAACATAATATATGTCCCCTTACGTACTAACTCATTCATTGTATTAATTAATTAAAGAAATAATAATAAAAATAATATTTTCTTTGAAACCTCTCGCTCCTAAAAACATTTGCGCCGTGGTATCGATACATTTTTTAAATTCAAAACCAGAATTAACATCCGCAATATCCCATATTCCTACTACAATATACGATTTTAAAAAGTTAATTATGTTTTAATCATATAATTTATTAAATAAACATATATTTATATACAAAATCTAGGTATAGACACAAATCAGTAAAATATATATGGCAAAAGTAAGTATATTCAGTAATGAATTTTATAAATGAATACGATCTAATGCTACAACTTTTTCATCACGGCAGCGATATTTGTGAGACAGAGGTTCTATTGTAAGGGAGGGTGCATACTCAAACCCGTGAATATAGCGCTCTAGCGTCGATTTCTTCAGCGGGTTAATGACCGCGCGATACTTATTTTTCTATTTCATTAATTTTTACTTTTTGTTTACGTGTTGCATTTCCTTTCAAATTTTTATTTTTAACATCGTTACTCTAATAATCTTTTATTTTGTATCCATCAATTTACTGGAGTTGCAAACACCATATTCATTCAATATTTCTTTTAATTATTTGTACAACAGTAACTGCTACCCAAGTAGCGTATAAAGGTACTTTTACCGGTAAAAGGGCGAAGTGCCTTTATTATTTAGGGCGTTTCCGATGCGCAGCGTTCGTTGCGCCCTCCGTAGACCATTAGATACCTCCATCAGTGTATGTCGCGGCCCTGCCATAATCGTACGACAGTGTTCGGTTCAAGGACGTTTTCATTGTGCTTGTTTGTGCGCCTGTGTTTCTGTGTTTGTGGGCCTGTGTGTGTCTGTCTGTGTCTGCCTGTGTTTGTGCGTGCGTACAGTTTTTAAATAATAATTATGAGAGTTTGTAGGGAGTTTCTCCATAGACACGACTACCGCTGCCCGTAAGTGTTTGATTCTAACGGATTGTACTGTTAGTATAACTGTCTTCAGGATATTTTTATTTTGCTGCCTCTAGGGCACGAACTTACATTCATAACGGCGTTTCTATTACGCTTAATAAAATAATCTAAATTATTTATAGTATTTAATTTTGGAATTTTATTAAAATTATTAAAAATTACATTAATTTTTAAAAATCATTAAATAGTAATTATTTTAAGTCACGTTTAAGAATTGATATAGGCGCTTATACTACTTCCAAAAATAGTAAATATATGTTTTAATTATTTTACGATTAAAATAGTTCCTGGCAGTAGTATGTAGCAAGCCTTTTGTTTCTTTCAAGGCCATTTCTTGAACCGGTGCGTTCGGACGAACAAACGGTTTCGCTGCATGACCTTGTTCCAATTTACTTCAAGTTTATATTTCAAATTGATATAAAAAAAATTACTTTAAAATAATATTTAGTATCTATATTACTTTAATTATCCTTAAAAACATTAATTTTTACTAATCATTAAATGAAATCTTCAGCTATTATTATTTTTTTTAATTAAAATTCATGGAAAATATTTAAAAAAAAAATTGTTTAATGTTCATAAATCTTAAATTTACTTTGTTTTAATATTTTATATATTTTACTCTTGTAATTAAAAATAGTGTTTATTGTTAATTTATATATTTTTTAAATAATTCCATACATTTTTTATACAATATTTTTTTAAATGATATTACGTTTTTTACTCACCATATTTTTACAAATGTAATGATAACTGTATGAAAATTAAAATTTTTAATTTCTAAAATTTTCAAATATCATATTTCGGATTTACTAACAAACCATTATTATTATTTTTTAATATAAACGAAAAAAATTATTTAAAAACATTTTGCATGTAGTGTAAAAACGATGCAATTTTTAATATTATTCTCAGATTTACCATTGAACTGAGACTTTATTATTTGAAATTTATTTATTATTTTGAAATTTAAACACATGTTAATTGGTATTGTCCTCATTAGAACAGTGTAAGAAAATCTATTTACTATCAATAATCTCAGGTTTCTTTTCTTCTCAGTATTACCATGACTTTATTATTAACGATATAAATAAATCACAAACAATTTTATTTTATAATTATTGGAAGTGTAAAAAAATCTATTTATCGTAAATTATCATAGATTTCATTATTCAGAATTTCTATTGAATTGAGTGTTTAATATTTAAGTATTTATTTATAATAAAGTTTAAACACAAGTAAATTGATTTCATAATCATTGTAATAGAGATTTTTTTTTTCACTTTGAATGATCTTAGATTTTTATTTCTCACAATAATTATTAAACTTTATTGCTTATATTAACAATAACTTATTAATATTCAAATTTAAATGCAAATAAAATGTCTCAATCTCATGAATGGTAAAACGCAAAAATTTAGTCTTTTTTTAATTCATTATCGTTTAATTATTGATTTTTTCTAAAAATAATTAATCTAGTTCCATATTAAAATTCATCTATTTTGAGAAATAATAATAGATGTTGTTTCAGGAAAATATTGGGTATACTTCCAGTTACGTTTGTTATAGCATTAAGACAAACAACTCCTACAAAAAATTAGCAATTTACGAAGTGCAATGGCAATCGACGGCTCGATCACGAGCGCGAGTAAAGTGTATGTACATATGTCCATATCCTTCCTCAAATACGGACATGCCGGGGCTTTGTTATAACAGTACAGTGTTTGAGCTTACAGAACCTATACCGAATAACAAGTATGCAATAATTGTTTGTGTATAGGATTCTGCACGGACGTTTGTTTCTTTCATGGGCGAATTGCGTAAAGCTTTCGAATCGATCTAGTGTTTTGTTATTACATAGAATTTTAAAATCTTTTATCGTTAAAGGATTTTTAAATTTGTTATCTAAAGCGGCCGATAGAAAAATCATTGGCAGTTTGAACTCATCCAATACTTATATACCTACATTAATATTTATTATACGAAATTAATAAGTATCATATCCGTTGAAAATATTTAATGACATCATTTATATACTATTATTTACGTACATATATAACTATTCAAGTAAACAAAATTAATATTTCCACATATTATTAAGTATTATTATTATTTTGATGTATTCTTGGCAATAGGGAATCTGACAATAACTGCTTTTTTTTATAATATGTCTTCGAAATGAAAATTAATTGATAATAATTATTATTCTTTAATTTAAATATTACTTTGTTAAATAACTTTAAGAAAGTAAGGAATTATAGGTAGTAAGTGAAATCACAAAATAATCTGTTCCTGTTTTCGCAGCGTCCTTTATCGTAAAGTACTATATGGGGCATTACAATACATGATGTTTGAAATATTTTACTAAGATTTGTGATAAAATGAATCCTTCTATCTCATTGTAATGTTTTAATAAAATTAAGTACACGTGACTTTTTAATATGGATCAATTCATATAAAAAGTGTCGCACTCAAGTAAGTAGCACTTAAAGGTCGTTTCGAAGTTTCTAATCATCATCGTATACTTTGAGAATTCTGTATTGGCTGCTTTCTTTGTTTATAATTTAAAATATCAATGATGTATATTCGTACCTAGTTAATACAAAAATTTACTTAAAGCAGACGACACAAAAAAAAACACTAAATTATAGTTGTTCAGTTAAAAACTGTAAGCGGTTATAAAAGATATTTATAAATTTTATAGATATTAAGTTCAAAGAGTAGTTTTTGATTAAAAAATCTCCTCTTAAACCTTTCAACTTCTTACTTCGTTAATAATTAATTTTGTATTATTTCAAAAAGAAATAATACAAAATTAATTATTAACGTTGTAACGAACTCCGCGGTCATATTATCCAATATATAAAGAACAGGAGTATCTATTTCTATGCTATTCTCTTATGTAAAATAATTACTTTCTTTAAAGTCCTGTTTACCCGAATGAAAAACACATATTGCTTTCTGTCAGGTTACTTTAAAAATACTTTCTTCCACAACTCTTGTTACCATTTCGTACACATGTCAACATTTTGTCCTTTATTATTTTATCGCAAGTAACATTTTCTAGTGGTCCAACTTTGATGTTTTTTTTTCGTGTACCTCGAAGTTGGCGTTATAACAATTTGATTAAAATAATTCCGGAGCTAAGATAGGGAAAATAAGTAAGGCTGATTTTGCGCCAGTTATTAGTTTTCAGATATTATCTTATTAACACTATCGACCGGTAGTCGATATTGAGGCGTTTCGTCATCGCCGCGCGCACACATTTAGCCCGTTATTCTGACTTTCGTAGCTGATGCCTATTGAGACAAACTTTCAGACGATTATTCAGTTCTCTATTTCTACACGTTCATTTTTAATTGAAAAAAAAAAAACTTTGCGGTAAACAGTTTATCGAGATAAATAAAACAGGATAAGAGAATTTCTTTTTCGTCACCGGTCGATAATGTGTCAATAGTAGATATCTTTGATCTCCTTCGTAGAATGAAATACAAGTAATATTGCATTTGACTTTTTTATACTAATAATCAATAAACATGAGAATAATACGATATATTATGTTCTGTATGGATAGTTATGACGTTGAAGTGTTTTTTTTTCTTTCAATGATTTTATCTATTTTTTTAACGATTTCTTATTTTTACATTATTTATATTTCTATTTAACCATAGTATTTTACCTACTTGACATAACTATATAACTCATCCCCATTTTTTAAATAATATTATTGGTAATCTAAGTAACCATCTTTTTTTAATACAGTAGTCACCTACGTGACATCCGCGACCGGTCAGTACTTCGACTTTTCGAGTCGAATGACATCGGCGGTGGTACTTTTCCCGGCGCCATGGGCGTGGGCTCCGTGACCATGCCGGCTGGAGTCGCCGCCTGCGCAGCTGCTTCAAACTGGGATCAGGTGTGCCATCAATCATTAACAAATCTGTTAACCGCTTCACTTGTGCGCTTGTGATGATTCTAGCTCGCTAAATCGCTCCAATTACAAATTTGAGATAATTCATGCGGCGCTTTATTATAATACGGTGCTATAATTTATCATTAATTCCATATATTTTTTTTTATTTTTGACACTGTTGAAAAGTATGTATTTTACATTAAGATATATTTGTTTTCCGACCGATTTTTTTTATCAAAAAATATGTGAGTTAAGGAGTTAAATGATTCAACTATTAGTATTCTCAGTAATTGTTCGATAGTTTAAGAATTACCATGAAACATTTTTTATTTTCATTAAAAACATTTCAACTGTAACTTGAGATACACACACATGTACAATAACATTTATATTTATAACAAGAAGCTATGTTTTAAATGTTTCTTACTGACATATTCTAAAAGATATTTTATATTTTGTACGTGTAGAACACACGTTAAATTAAGTACAATAACGTCTATTATATTTGCTTATGGAGAACAGGAAAGTACTCTCCCATATACTACCTTTTTTCCAAACCTAGTTTTTTTTTATTGTAACAGTAGCCAAACGTGCGGGGGTTCACCTGACAGAAAGTGATCACCGTCTTCCGTGTTAAAGCGGTCAGAATTTGAATAAATAATGGTGTATAATAATGTATCGCAAAGACATTTCTTTTAAAAACCATTGCCAGTCTTTATTCCTGCAAATTAATTTTCCCATAATAATTGTCAGCTTTCTATAAAACAATTTATTGAGTTCAAAGATTCCAATAAGGTAAATTGAATGTATATTCATGGTGATGAACTGTAAAAATATTTTATGTTTGTTTTTACTATTAGTTATATTGAATAGGAAAAATGAAATAGGAAATTATAGAAGTGAAAAGAAATAAGAAATTTTATTAATAATGTATTATTTTAACATTTATTTCTTATTTTCCATTTATAGGACTAATAGTTAGATAATTATTTCACCGCGTCACAAATTATAATTATAGACATGTATGTAATATAGTGTAAGAAATGTATGTAATATTATGCAATATAAAATATCATTAAAAATAATATATATCATCCTATACAAGAGTAATTTTTTTTCGTTTTAATATAAAAGAGTGCACAAGTTCTGCTTTGGATTCTTTGAACTCTCAGGATTTCTGTTCTTAACTGATTAATTTACCTTACAGTAACTTGCGTGTTGACGTTATGAGAATACCTTTTCTATACTTTTTTAAAAACCAACCTATACTAACTGTACTGCGAGCCACTTTCTTAAGAAATACTTTGTGTTCTGCCGTCAAAATTATATATTACCAACAACATTATATAAGAATTACTATAACGTTATATAAATTAAAAGAATTATTTTAAATAATATAGACATAAATATCCGAAAATTTCATATTTTACTAAAATATCTGTGGGAAACTAAACGTTAAGGTAAGTGAATGGGATGAATGTATAAAGAGGTAATGGACTTAAGAATGGAATTGTATTTCGATGATAGAAAGTAACGAAATAGAAGGTGGAAGATGATGAACGACGTATCAAGACGATAAGATGATTTGTTTAAATTAAAAGATAATCGTTTACAATAAGATTATGTATTTATTCTAGGTAATCCCATATATCTTTATACGGCTAGAAAAATAATTATCCCCACATATTTCAAAATGCCTAGCGAAACTTATGGCGAGAAGCGCTGCTGTAGCGTAAACAGATAATCTTTATCAGCAATAGTCGTAATAAAATTTAGATACAATTCTAAAACGTTCCGTACCACAGCGTATTAAGAAGATTTTACCTTTGCGTACTTGTGAGGATGATGTATGGAGACAATTTTTTAATGATTTTTGCAGTTATTAACTGTATGTCTTATTCATGATGTGGATTAAACTTGTATGTAATTGTTTTAACGTAGATTAAAGTAATTATTTAAGAAAATATACGGCCAAAACTTTTTCAAAAGATACTTCAGCGTGGTTCGTATACGCACCAAATGGCATGGAATGCTTGAAACAGTAGCTTATTAGGATTCAGCAATATATACATAAGTGCGTGATGTTGTAAAGGGTTTACGCTTAAATCAAAGTGAAAATAATTAAATAATGCATCATTACATAATACATTATTCAATTCTACATAAACTTCTCCAAACACGTAGAGACGAACGATGACGTCAAGATGCACTGGTGCGCAAGCGTAACAAATTATTCTGATATATTTGATGATTCGTTTCACTATAAAATAGTTTCATTTCTTTAAATATTAATAATACATAACTTCACAAAAATTTTAATACAAACTCATCCTTGGATGGATCCTGTGAAGGCCTAAACATTTGACTATTCAAGGCTTTGAATAGTCAAATAATTTTAACTCTGGTTGCAATATTATAGACGTTTCTGAAAAGCACTAGGCAAGAAATTCAGGGGCAATTCTTTATTTATTATTGTTGAAAAACACTTTTCCTTTTGTCTATTTGGTGCGAACTGTAGCAAATTTATTCAAGAAAAAATTCCTTATGAAAATAATCTTCAGCTAAATAACACGCTCTACTTACTAGAATACTTGTAATGATTTTTTAAACTTATGCAAAGACGCAAAACCAACCTGCAAATGAGTTTTTTACTCGGTACAGGCGAGAAAAAGGAATACATAATTTTTGTTTATTCTGTTGTTATCGATTTATAGGTATTATGGATGCCTGCTTCAATATAGTAATCGTTTAAGTTTAAACGCGCAAGTCGGTTAAAATTTTATTCCATTAAACTTTTCAAGTACATAAACTATCGAACCTAAGCTGTATATCGATTAGCACGATATACACTATCCAGACTCCACTACTCCTGTGCCCGGGAATCAAACCCGGGACTTCAGTGTTACAAGACAAACGGATAAACTACTGCGCCACGGAGGCAATCAAATTGTCATTTTCAGCGATCAACCTGTCATTCCGTAAAACTTCAACATGTCAAGTAGCGTTTCATATTTATCACAATCGAAAGCTTATTATAAATCATTAGTTTATTCGATGCATTAAGTACGTCTTACGAATGGTACACCGACATTAATAGTGAATATAGATATATTAAATTACAGGTGTAATGAAGCCTTGTTGGTTATCATTTTATTATAATTAAAATAAAATAATAATTGATTGAACAATAAACGTCTTCAAATATCATATTTAAAACTGGCAATACCGATACTGATCAATAATTATTACATTGTTTAATTACTACTTACATTTATTTAATTTACATTTTAAATGTTTGAAGTTCAAAGTAGGATTACATACCTTTATTTTACTCCGTAACATTTGATAAACTTGAATCTTGTAAGAGTTGAATAGAATTTTGGCATGTATTGGCACATTACGGAAAAAATTGTTAATGATTAGCAACCTCTATGTTTGTTTTAAGAATGCTATGTTTTATTTTTTACTATGTTTCTGTACATCGTGGATTTAAATTATTCATTACCGCTTTAATTATAGCGATGTGCATGTTTGCAAAATTTGTGTATACTAACGTATTATTTAATTTTTTTCATACAGGAGCAGAGCTACTTCAGTGAACCAGAAATTGATTCTGAATATCATCATCATCATGTGCATAAATCAAAGGTAAGCAAATTTTAGATTAAATTGAAATTTTAATAGTTGATTGTGAATTGTTTGTATCGAATATACTCATTATATTGTAGACTATATAAAATTAAAAATTTTGTGTGAGATTATCCTGTACTGATTTGAATTTCATACGATAAATTTTAATTTTTTTTTTGTTACGAAAAAAAATTGACCCGAAAAAGTAATAATAAAATTATGTTCATGTTCTATTTATAGTTGTTCATAAAGAAATGACAATGTCCCTTCTTACTACTTTGCTTTGATGATTGTATTTCAACATTTGATCTTTGTTCATGATACTCATAAAAATCATAATAAATAAATCTCTACAACATCCTCATGCTTGCTATTTTATGAAAACGTAATCCACCATGTAACTGACATTTTATTTATCATAGATTTTAAAGAAAAATATTGTTAGCAGAATTATGATTTTAATATGTAAAAATGTTCTCGATTAAATAAAGAAATTGGGATAAGTTATTAAAAATAGGATCTTATCCACGTTTTAACCAAAAGTGAGGAAAAATTAATAGTAATTCTTATAGGCAACATATTAATACATGATGCGTAATACGCTTATTGAGACATTAGACTGATAAATGCTTAAATCGAAATGAATGAATAAACAGCGGGTTGCTTTTATGTCATTACCGCCTCAAATCAATATATACATAATTTATAAAAATTATTCAAAGAACAGGGAATTAATAAAAATTAAATCAACAGTTAGTAGTTTATTTAAGTAATACAAGTTTATTTTCAAAATGGTAACAAGAATATTAAAAAAAAAAAAACTCTTATAACTAGCCTTTACACAAATTAGAAAATAACGGTGTAAAAAGTGTTCTTAAGATTACAAATAAATAACGGCAATTGCGCTTATACGGGTGATATTATAATTCAAACATTTGTTTTACCATGTTGGATTCGATCCAATCGATGTCTCACACTTAATTAAGATACCTATTATATACTTTATATCTAGCAGCCTCTTCATAGACGCCGTTCATTTATCAAAAAAATAATCTTATATATGCGAACAAGACTACATATTTATCTAATTATCTGTGTAGCTGTGACAAGAATATACTATATCAGATATAATTAAAAATTATCAGAAAATTGGTTCGACTAAGAATCTAGGAAAGTTATTTCCGCGGTAAATTTATAACAAATTATTAATTTATTCTCAAAAATAAGTTTTGGAAATTTTGATATTTAAATTGTATTTGTTTTCTGGAACCGTTTTGTACGTAAAATATTATCTGAGCCTGTTTAATATCATATGCAAGTAGTTACATTCGCAGCCTTCTATCTTCGTTATAGTTTCGTTGCGTACTCCTAGAATGCTCGGCAAATCGGTAAACCTTTGTAATAGTGCGCTCCACTGTACAGTTTTTTTGGTGTGGACCTCCATGATAGTACCAGCGCCTTTTTGAAAGGTTCCTGCACGCAACCACTACATACTTGCATGACTGCTTTCACTTCGGCTTCAGCCGGTTCTCGCTCATCGCTCTGAGAAAGATACAATACTGATTACAACAAATACGACATATAGCAATGTGGAAGTAATAATAAGAAGGGAAAAAAGAACAACATATGTACCCTATGCGAATGGTCTTATGTCCGATAGATTTGTTTTCATGAAATATGTACGCATTTTACAATATATATCGACACTTACATTTTGCTTTTGTAAATTCTGAACTGGTACGTTCCCAACAAATCCGGCAAGTCCCTGCAACAGAGAACGCTCAAACACGGCATCATCACTGTCATCCTTAAGACCCGGTGTAAGCAGCGCCTCGTCTACTACAGAACCGTCTGCTAACGCGACGAGTCCTCGTTTATCTTTTTTACCTAAAAACAAAAAAGCTTACTACGAAAAAATTCTGTCAATAATAATGACATAAAAGACTAAACATTGTAATAATTATTTTATTATGGAAATAATATTATGTAGTATTAAATCTTCGTCATTACAGTAGCGCTGTTAGAGTTATGTAGACGCTCCGACACGTTCACATATTTTGACGTATTAGCCAAGGTCCTTACCATTAAAATTAGAATGGTTGTTAGCTTTGTGTGCTATGTTATATTCTACAGTAACACATTTTATAATTTTTAATAGTTTAACCTTTGTAGATATCTCTTACCGGAACTTTGTTCCTCATTGAAAGCCTTTTCCGGATTATCTCTCTTATCTCGTTTTATTAAATCTCTTCTGAACAGTTTATGCGCTGGTGCACCTTCGATATACTGCACATTTGCAGGATTTAACAAGGACCCTGATAAAAGTACTGTAGAGCTTTTAGATGGCACGAGAGCTTGTCTCGGTGAATAGTTTGAACTCTGAGATAGAGGTGTTATTGAAAGTCCTACTAATGGAATTTGCGATCCACCGCTTGATGGTTGTACACCATTAATCAGTTGCTCAGATACAATACGATTTCCGAGTTGACCATTGACATATTGCTGATGAATCTGTAAGCCGTTAGGCAATTGAACAGGGATCAACTGCTGCTGTGGACCGGCTAGGTTCAGGTTGGGCGCCCTCTGTAGCTGACCGCCAATCAAGAAATTTCCGTTTCCCAGAGGTGTTGCTTGGGGTAGTGGTGGTTCAGTCGCAGCTTCAGTTGTTGGTTCTAAGGGAGTACCATCGTGCTTGAAATGATGCGCATGATGGTGCTTGTGATCCTTGTGCGCCTTACCAGCCGTTAATGCCACATGATATAGTTGCAGCATCGTAACCTCGCCCATTAATCCAGCTTGTTCTGCAATTTAGCATAATTTTTAATATTTTAAAGAAAAGAGAAAGAATGGTCATGGTGTTCATTTAATGGTTAATAATGCCCTCGGTTTTTTTTTTGATCTTTTATGGAACATCGTTTTTAGTTAATCTTTATTAAGCTTTCGTTTTCCGTATCTAGGTAGTGTAAATAAAATGTATAATGACAAAAATAAACCGACTTACTTATGACTGGGTCTAAACTATCTTTGTTGTATAAAATAGATTGTTCTTGGCCTGATATAGCTACACCTCCTCCTTTTATGACATGACCCACAAGCTGTAACAGAGAAAACTATTTAGTTACTACTTTCTGATAACAAGTCACCCGTTAGACTGAAAAAATGTATTCTTTGATAGACTCAATATACATTTTTAATTACGTATGAGTGAGAATTTTTTTTTTGTTTCTATTATGTTAGTATTTTCTTGTAGTTGTATTTATGTAACTGAACCAGCGGGCTTACTTCAGGACGATTATAAAACATTAACTTAACATTTTTTTAACTGTTTCATTTCTTCATATTTACTTGTTTATATTTTGGTAGTTGCGTAGTTTTTATATGTACTAATAGCGATGATAAACAATGACTGAGAATTTCATAAGGACATCGTGGTAATACAATTACGTCCTTATACAATTGAAAAGTTACAAAATACTTTAGGCATTGTAATAACTTTTGACCTTCAATTTGGAGAAAAATTTACAATTCTCCAGATGTTTTAATTACACCACCACTAAAATGAGCTATTCATATGTCTGTAACTGATTACGTCGACAGCAACGTTTTCGATTATCAAAAAAAAAAATTTCCGCGGGTATCCTGCACAGTGATTGATAGCGACATTGTATTTCGTGTTGCACAAAAATTTGACCGAGCTTAATCCTTATTATGTTTTTTATGATCATTACATCTACTAATTTAATTTTGTACGACCTACTTGTTTTAGTGTTGCAATAAAACTTCCCACTTTAATATTTGACTAGTTGCTATAATTCGTTTTTTATAATTAACATAATATCAATTTCTTTGAATTAAAATAAAAGTACTAAGATACTCTTGGAGGAACATAATAAAAAAAAAATTATTTCTAAATTACTTACTCGGTTATGGAAGCCTCTACCAACTCTTTCGGCGTTTACCCATACTTGCCATTCCCCAGTTTTACCATTCCATGATTGGCATGTGTGATACCATCTATAAAGTAGTAAAATAGTGACAGTTTAAGATGATTTAATTTAATTTGTCCATGTTAAATCTGTAATTTCATCAAAATACTACTTTCAATGTAAAACTCATCTGTTAAATACTTTAATTTAGTTAATTTTTTTTTGGATGAAAGTAAGTTTCCTTGCTGTTTCGTCGTAACATCAAGTATATTTTTGATTCCGATCTCAATTTTTTTTTTGCGGACAATAATATTTTCTTTAAAAATATAGATTATTACCTCCATAACGTGCTATACCACCAATGTATCATTCACATTATCTACAATTTGACAGTTTCGAAAACGCCTGCATTATACTTTTAACCTAAATTTGTTCCACTTACTTTTTTTAAGGAGTTTTTAATATAGTTCCGATGAAATAGTAGATTTAAGACAAACAAATTAATTAAGAGTTATTCGTAAATTGTGTGCTTAAATATATAAGAATTAGTCATCATCATTCCATAACAATACATGGCTTGACATAAGCCTTCAAAGTGCATATGTTGACTGTGCTAGACAAAGATTAATTGATAATGTTTTAAAAAATAAAATGAATCTGTTATTGCAAAGGATAAACAAAAAATTATCAATACCATATTTTTTTCTCTTTAATGCATAATTGCAACATGTACATTTTACTAAAAAAAGCTGAGGATATTGCCACAGTGGCGTAAACGCCCGCCCTTACGAAAAAGGGCCTTCAGGTGTTGTATTGCCAATATAATGCAACATTTACGATGTAATTTTTATTACATCTTTTTTAACATTTTCTTTATATATAAAATTGTTAAAACTACAGACGGCATATTACAGGACTTAATCTTTTCATTTACAACAAAGCTACATATAGATGAAAAGAGTATAGCATTGCTAATAATGTTAAGAAACGAGTACCAATGTATGTTTTGTTATCACATTGCATATCGTGGATTTCTTTGCATCACAAATAACAAACGCACTAATTTTAATTTGTTCTAAGCCATATATTTGCTTTTAAAAAAACTACTCTTTTTTCATTTATCTTTTTTAAACACTTTAATACAATTTCCCAAATAACAAATGAATTGTAATGAGGCAAATCGTGAGATACAAGACTTGATGTTCTTTCGGAAATATCGGCATCGCTTTGTGATAACTTTGAATAACGTTTGAATTATAAGCACCGTTGATGCACCCGATTTTGTGAAAGCAAACTGTATCACTTTACTTTTTTCTTTTGTTTATTCTTGAACATCATTTACATATTTTTTTATTATATTGACATGGTATTTTGAATATTTATGTGTTTAGTTAAATTTATTACTTAGTTATTATATATAGTTAAAAGATATTTATATTTTTTATAAAGTATACTGTAGAAAAAATTCAATGGGGTATTCATTTTTGAATTACCGATTTCAACTCAAACAGCCATCTGAACAGAATTATTAGAAACCATAACGAAATTTGAATCATTGCAGTTAGACTATGTTCAGGCTCGGCTTACTTTGTATAGAGCCTAACGTAATATTGCTCCACTT
The DNA here is from genome assembly GCA_018245475.1 of Pharmacophagus antenor. NCBI lineage: Eukaryota > Metazoa > Arthropoda > Insecta > Lepidoptera > Papilionidae > Pharmacophagus > Pharmacophagus antenor. The sequence goes on from DWQX01000005.1 coordinate 52,273, forward strand.
TCCGAACCAGTAAGTCCAGACTACGTTGATAACTAACACCGCTCGTATATTACCTCAATTACTGCATTTCTTGAAGTAGTATATCTCTAGATGTTTTTTATTTACGTTTTCCTATTGTGTCCTATAAAAATTGTTTTATTTACACAAAATACACTGCATAAATTTAAAGTGAAACCATTGAATAAACTGTTTTTTAATGTAATAAAAAAATATTTAACTATTTTTACATCGCATATACAACATTATCGGATTCTCCTGAAATGAATCGCATCGTTAGGGGAACCGACGAGATGAAATCGGTAAATTATGATGTAAATTGAGAAAGACATCTCATATTTCTATTTCGAGTATTACTAATATATACAAGTCTGGAGATTTATTCACTTAAGCTTATAATATATTAAAAAATACATTAAGTTTGGATGCATACATTTAATAAAAATATATAATCGGATCAAATATTTAAGTATTTTTCTATTTATCCAATTCAAAGTGAACACATTTAGTAAAATGAAAAATAATCTTAAAAATTTTTAATGTCACGTACTATATGAATTTTCTCAAATTTATCAAAAACAGTGTAACATTATGTTTACTACCCTTTTAACATATCGGTATTTTGTTTGAAAAAACGGAATGTAACGTTAATGAGCACAAATACCACGTGGCTGTGATCTATTTCATCAGTTATTATGATCATGTAAAGATAACACAAATTCCTAATTGTACCTAAATTTATTACTATCTTGACACTATAGACATTCTCAAGTCAAGCGTGTATCGAACATTTGCTAATGAAATAAGGGTTTAACAACTCAAGCAAACCAATTATGTAACGTGTGCAGTTTTAAAGTTAAGCAGGAATATTTAGCTACTCGCTTGGATGTTAAAGGCATGCAAGTTTTATGTATGAAAATTTTATTGTAATTAATAATGTTAATACATTAGCATTTTCTATTCAATTAGTGATTTATTTTAGTACCGAAATTTAATTTCAATTTGAATACTAAATATTTTTAAACGATAGAGCATAATTAACTTTGTAAGAAATTTTAATTACTATTTATACCTTTGAGTCGCATGCTCAAATTACATCGGTGATTTATGGTTACTTTCTTTTTGAAATGATATGTATGCTTGAAATTAAAATCGAAAAAGCATTGCTTTAAAGTTTTATCTGCATCTTATTCAAAGTATTTAAATTTTTTTTTATTTATTTGTAAATTTAAAAAAATAAGTACCTTTGGTGCTTGCAAATGAGTAAGCCTTTAACCCTTCTAATGTTTCTGATGCAGTCTTATCTAAAGTACATCATACTGGACAGAAAGTTGTATAAAGGGGGAAATAAGTCAATAATATATTCTATATCATTTGCAACTTTAATTAACAGACGGAAGATTTTTTTTTATTATGTAGTAGAATATTAACTTAATAAGCAATACTACTACTACTACTACTAATATTACTTAATAATTAAGTTTTTATCCAAAAAAATACTTACGTATTAAGTTTAACAGGATAGTTGAGCCTGAAGAAGGTTTGACCATGGACAGCCATACTGTAATAGCTTGCTTCTTGTGTGTTTGATATCCAAGATGATATCTCTTTTGGATTATCGCCAACTAACAAATTAAAATTATGTTAAATGAAAAGAAAAATAAAAAAAAATAGTTTTAATATATGTACTTAAATCTATTTTTGGTCAACAATTACTGAAATGATCACAATATAAACATGACAAGGGTTGTACTAAATTATAAAACTGAATATCCTATAGTACCTACAGTAATTGTAAAGAATTATAATTTTACTAAATTTCCAAAACACAAGTCTTTTTACCAAAAAAGTAAAACCGCAGGTGCAAATCAATATTTTTTTATTTTCATGTCTTTAAGATTGAAACTATTTTCATCGTTCTGGTGATGAACTTTGAGATATTCTCATTTTAATTATAAATAATCATCAAGATCTCAGAGTTTCAATCGAAATTGACGTATGAATAAAATTATTCCCCTTCATCCATCCGTGTTTGTTTTTTTTTAATTCCTATCGAACCAATGGCGAAGTATACCCTCGGAAGCAAAGAGAGAACAATCAGTATCCAATTAGTAAAATTTTACGCGTGGTCATAAACAAGAAGGGGAACAAATAATACGCAACGATTGGGCACTGCTTACATTACGTTATTGAAAGCAAACCGCATATACGAATAAGGAACAAGTAAAAGTTAAACATGTATCCGACAAATTTCAACTAGAATAGTAATCGTATGATGGGCGTTAATAAAAATCCTAGGACAATATTTTGTAACGACTGTGAACAAAAAAAAAAAACAAGTGTTTTCACACTTTCTGTAAGCTATTGCGTATTAGGAAAAACATTAATAAATAAAAGAAATTAGAAAAAAAATAGTAATATACAATATTCAGTTGCTTGTTCCATAATGTGATTGGGTTTCCTATCCATCTACTTTTAAAGATAGCCCATTTAAAGTTATCTCCAAAATTTCTTATTTAGAATTTCAATTTGTTAAAACACCGCGAGAGCGGTTTCAATCGTTCAACGTACGGAATAATACATTTCATTATGCTAATACACAATGAAAGGACGAACACGGAGATTTACAAAAGTGTTAAAAAAAGGGTGTCTGGGTTTTTTTTGTTTGGGTTTGACACGCTTCAATAATAATTCTAATGTAATGAATAGTCATCCAGGTCATTCTTCAAAGCTAGCTTAATTTGCAACATTATAGTTTGTCGGGATATTGAAATGTCTAATATATATCATAATCCAATTCGCCAGGATTGGAATAAACTCTAAATTAATTTTTATTTCGAAATTATTCTAAAATACTTTCTTTCTTAAACTAATTGAAATTTTTAAGAGGTTTGTAGAAAATAAGCAACGTCTTCAACAGACGCTGCTAAGTTTTTATTCGTAGAGAAAGTATGCATACTATAAGAACAATATATTTTATTCCAACGTAATGTGGTATAATTAACTTGATTAGTTAATGCTTGGTTATGATACTACCGGATGTTTAGCGTCGTTGTGGTCTTTGAATGGCAATGCGTTTCATTTTCACAAATTTCATTCTCAAATTAATGCTGGTTATTTACACAAACCACTGCGCCACTCAGACAGTCAATGTATAAATCAGACATTAATATAAGGAAAACCATCAAAGTACGTTTGATTCATATTGTTGCGCTGTAGGCATCCTATTAATAAAATTATGACATCGCATTTATGAAATCATTAGACAAGTAGATCGAAAAAACTTGGGCGTGTTTTTCCTGGTGCGTGACTAACTGGAATGCGGCTCCACAACAATTAAACGTTAGATTTTTATAATTATTTTAGATGATTTATTTATTGCACCAGTCTCCAATTCTTGATGACCTATAACGTTATTACAAACATATTTAACAATAAAATGAATCAAAAACTAGCTTAAAAAAATAAACAATATTACCGATTACTTCTCCGCTTTTTGTTTCAATACTGAAGTACTAAGATGCGATCTAAAATATTGAAGTACTTAATCCTGATCATAAACCGTGTAAAATATGAATAATTTTCATAACTGAATTTCTATCCATAAAAAAATTGACGTATTGTATAACATAGGTGTTTACAGTATAGACACGTTATAAATATCAGAACAGAACCCTAAAAGTATTTTTTTGCGATGCATACAAAGTATAAAGATTCGTGTCGTTTATTTACCCTACTTATTGACACGCACTCGTTACAAAACTAATTATGAAGTGACGGCAACTTGCATAACTATAGTTTTGTGGCTATGGGACTAACAACACGGTTACTTTCGAATTTGCCTATATCTATTTGATTTATCAGTGACGTTTTATTTTATTTTTACCTCTCAAAATTACATTAAAATAGTTTATGAAACGTTGCCCGACATAGTTTTACTTGAACACAAATTATGATTATGTACATTAAATTATGTCGATTTAACAGTGCATTTACAATAATATATTCATGTCAATTTTTCTTAAATATGATAATTTATGTTGCAAATATTAATATCAATATACATATTTTAAACGAATATCTACGTAGTCTACGAATTATTTTACCACTTTCGTGCGAGCACGATCTTCCAGTTGCTTCATAAATTGTTTTTAACGTTTAATTGGCCCTTCGTTGCGATTCCCATTTCAATGGACCCCGTAACAAAAACGTTCATCTCAGAGATGGAAAATTTCAATAACTGATTCGGTACAGAAATATCAAACTTAAACAACCGTAGTGCTTGTTATGTACACATTTCGTAGATTTAAAGAACCTTATCGAAGTTGCAGGAGATTATTATTTAGCTTTATATTATTATTCGCAATTTTTAATTGCAGAAAAATGATTCTAACGAAATTTTTACTTACCAGCATAAGAAAATAATGGATGATCTTCAGAATGGTTATGGAATTTCGTCCACATACATAAAGTGAATTCTTTGAGGTCGGGTAATTCCTTATCATATTCCACATATTGATAAAACAGCTCCTGGTTCATAGACACCTTATAGACGCTGCATGTGTCAGAAGATGGTGCTGATGCGACATTGTAAAAACTAGTTAGTTTGTTGTTTGTAAAAGCTGGCTGTAAAGGCCTTCTATTTATTATTTTAAGTTGAGGTCTGAAAGAAAAAAATAATATTTTTGTGGTGAAAATAATTTCCTTAACAATACACTTTATTAATTTCATTATTACATGCTTGTAATTTTGACTTCGTACTATATTGATTGGAAGGTGAGTTTATAAATTACCTCAAGCAGAGCTTAATAATGATATGATTTCAGACGTATCGACATTATTCTGTGTATTTATATTTCGTATCTACCATACTATCACTTATTGGACCGGATGTTTGATGGAATATAAACACATGAACCTATGTTTCTTTTACTGTTATTATGTTACGTTTGTAAATGTTTAAAATCAAACATGCAATTTTAAATTGTAAGATTATCAATATAAAGCAAATGTGTAAAAATTAAATTTTTTTTATAGATCCAATATTGTTTGAAATCTTCAAGAATTAATATTGTGTCACGAAATTATATAAAAGTATAACGGAAAATTTTAAATTTCTTTTTCGAAGCCAGTATGTACAGTTTTCAAAAAAATTATGCAGACCTGACTATCATATTATAATAATATAATATTGTAATGATCACCCTCTCTTTTCACTTATCCTCCCTCGTAAATAAAAACGTATTGTAATTTCGCCGTTTTCCTTGTAAGAGGCTTATAGGATTAAACTTGTGCGCTTCAGTTAGGGCTCTAATCACCGTCAGAGATCAAAGCCGACGAGGGTTGTCTGCATTATATTTTCATTAACAAAGTTCCGCAAAAATTTGGTTTTTCTTCACTTATCATATTATTTTTAATTAAATGCTTTTATCTTAATGTCTTTAAGTTTATTTAATCTAGTATTCTTTCATATATTCAAGCCAATAACTATTTATCGAATAGTAATGAAGTAGCCAATCAATGAAAATGTTATTTCGTAAAATATAGACATTACAACGTTTTACACAGTCTCTTGTTTTGAACTGCGTTGAAATTAATTAAATTCCGGAGATAACACAAATTGATCTTTTGAGTCTCAGAACATTCATCTATGTATTATGAGAACATATATCGCACTCCGCAAGTTAGACTTTCAAGTGGTGAATTGAATAGTTTAAATAGAGAAATCTTATTTTATTTTTACCAGTAATGGGCTAACACTTGACTCCAATTGATGGATGACGTTAAGTAAAAATGAGGTCGTAGATAGTAAATATGTGATCGTCCAGAATACTTCTGGCTCTCACATGTATGACTGCCAGAACACAGCAATGCTGTTATGGAGGCAGATTGGCTTTTAGGGTCGTAGCTAGCCAGGCGCCATTCAGACTCCATTACTCATGTGCCCTGGAGTCGAATCTGAGACCTTTGTGTTACAAAGTAAGCGGTACACCATTTTTATGTAACGCTATTTACATATTTATTTTGGCTTTTGTAATCTGTTACAAGATTTGTATTTTAACACCTAAGCTAGTCTCATTAAGACAAATAAGTAAAAAACGAGATTCCACTATAACTATACTTGACATATATGTAACACTATCCTCATAATGTACATGAGATATCGTATTTTTCAAAATTTCTATTTTTTTTCCCCCAGTGAACACGTTTGTGTTGCAATTTAAAATTATTATAAATTTTCAATAAACATGTTTCACATCATATAATTTATAGGATATTTAAAAATCTACTCACTCAGCCTCATCCGGTCCGTCAGCCGCCTTCGCGTAGTTTATATATGCGCCAGACGATTCCGACACAATAGGCTGCCAGTCGTTTTCTCGACTCACAGCAACCCCAAACAGGGCACACAGCACAATCAGCAGCATACTCTAAAGAACATTTAATGAAATTAGGTATAAGCGATGCTTTGTTTAAACTTTCACAAGGCGATAAGCAAAGCATTAGAGTAATGTTATAATCGTACTGGTCGGCCGTCATCAGCCTCTGCCATATTTGACGAGTGAGTCTTTAAGAGATAAGTTAAAGACTTTTAGACTGTTATCAACCACCGTGCCGCAGCTGTGTGAATTTTTTTAAGTGCTGTCTAATTTTAAAAATATTTATAGTAAATTTTATGTTTTTTATTACGAGTAAAGTTTAAATTATAGATATTATATATTACGAAAATATATTAATTTAGCGGTACATATTATTTTACATTTAAACTTACTAGTTCCTTAGTGTACTGCCAAATTTTAATATAGTTAAAAGCGTGCAGCAATGAAATTGGTCGAGAATGACCGTTCTAGACTCATGCACTTTATAATAATAGACTACATATCCAATCACCATCACGTTATATCGTGGTCTACATAAGAAACAAAAATGTAATAACCAGTAATTTAATAAGTTGCTGTCCTTGTTTTACTATTTCCAAAAAAATATAATATTAATAGTAGATAAAAATTATGTATGTTGCAAAACATTTACATAAATAAATATTCAACTTTATCACGTAATGTACGTGCAGTGGGGTGTCAGCAACTGAATATGTTTAAATAATATATTGAGGTTTTTGATTAATAAATATAATATATTATAATGATAAATTATTAATTCATGCATTAGTTTGCGGAAGTCCATGACTAAATGAAACAAAAAATAATTTGAAAATTTCCGCTTTGTTACCAAGTTATATAATATTTACAAAGTCAACTTTCAAATGATTTTATAATGTTCCACATTAAATATTTGAAAAATTAAATTCATTATTTATGAAATGTTGTATATCTTTAAATTGTTAAATTTTCGCGTCGTGCATGGTTCCAAACCAATGGACAGAAACCAGATGGAGAGAGATTTTTTATTACATGCTGCTTTATGTGGAGTGTAACTCGGTAAAATTGCATGAAACGTTTCAGTCCCCGCTGCTCAGATAGTAACGTTTAAAATATGTACCTACGAACGCAGTTACTCATCACGCTTACATTTTGTTCTATAATATCACATGTATCATCTCCAATCATAATAAAGAAAGTCAAGTGAAATCGGGAAACGATTTAAAACACATTTATTAGCATAGAAAAGGCAAAAAACTGGCGATGACGCCTAGTTTTCCGCATCCCCCGGAAGGTATAATAATGTCGAAAAGCGAATTGATACGATGCTGGACAAATCCGCGAGGTGTGGAAGGGAAAGCTGAAACGCGAATTAAAATTTCCCAATCCATTTCTCGTATTAACTTTTGTCACAATGGAGTATTATTTGAAAAAAAAAAACATGGTGTTTTAATTTACTTGTTATGGATTCCGGATTATGATTGCATAAATGCTTACGAGCTGCTAGATTAGATTGTTGTGTATAATTAATTAAAGGTTATAACTACGTAATTATCTATCTACTCAATAATAATGATTGAAAGAGACAATGTCTGCGCACTTCTTCTTCGAACCATAAATGGTGTTGTAATATTTATTTTATATTATAATAAATATCAATGTGTAATATTTAGTTTTTATGTCCAACGAATAAAGCTGATTATAGTATTTAAATCTGCAAAATAATGTTTTGATCATTGGAAGGAAATGTTTACGGTCATTATGTAAATGGGTTTAGAATAAAATTAGATAAATGCTATTAATTTTTGTTTATACTGTGAAAAAACAATTACAAAAAAAAATATTTATAAAAATTATAATACTTTCTTTACATAATAAACCTGTTGTTTATAATATTTCTTCAATCTTTGCGTCTGGCGGTTGGCTGTATAATCCGGATTAACTTATTGAACATTTTAATCCTTTATCGCAAGGCACTTATTATAATAAATATTTAATTATGAAAGACAAAGCAAAAGCAGTATGATTCTAGCCGCGGAATATAATCCTCCTATAAGTAATACATATATTATTGATTAGCAATAATATTTAAAAAATAAATTAATATAATATTTTATATCGTAATTTTCGAAATTTAGGTTCCAATTATCAAATTAAAAACGCTGTATGTTATGAGCTAAATTCGAAATGTGTGTTAAATAAAATATAAGAAATCAGCTCTTATAGAAAAAACAACAGCTCTGCTGCTGTTGCTGCTGGATTCGGTGAAGTTTGCGCTGTTAGTCTTTTTGACGACTATTACAGCTTCATCGAAACTGGCCTACGGCCCCGTGATCCGTGTGCTTACAACAGCTTTCTACCGCGTCCTAGGATATCATGGAAATAACTGACGGAAGTAATCAAAACAATGATCGTTGGCCGGGAAAGAGAATTAGAAATAAGTTTATCTAGGGCAAGACTATTCCACGTAACAGGAAACCTGCTAGCCTGCTATGATTTTAATTTAATTATTCTTTTTAATCTATAGAAAAATTATATTACATGTCTTATATTCTAAATCACTTTCTTTTTAAGTGGTCAATGAAATACGTTTAGAAATAGACACATTAAGAAATAATATTAGAAAGTAGTGTCGAGTTCAATACCCCGTGTATCTGTCGTCTAACTTTGTAGAGAATGTGCATTTTTATGCTAAAATTTATATTCACAAACGAGTACCTAACATCTTTGTCGGTTTTTATTTGTTGTTGATTAGGCTAGTTATTCTTTTGTGTGGTAAGAGCCAATACCGTTCTTGACTGTGCACGTCATTTTAATCATTATCTCGTCAAAATAAAAGTGAAAGTCGCGTCATAATTTTACCGGTGGGTGCGGCGAATGCGTTGCCCGTCGTGTCATCCGTCATTTGCCGTTTACAACCGACGAAATATAAGGAGGTTCTCCATTCGACGCGTATTTTTTTCTCATGATTAGAAATTAAGCCTAAACGGAAGAAAAATATGTACTATACTTCTATCATAGTTCCCAATAAGTTTTCTTCGAATAAGTATAAGTAGAATTAAAAATAAAATAATCTTGAGTGTGAGAAAAAAGTGGTTGATTTTGTATCTACTGAATTTTTATTGAAAGCTTTTTTTTTTTCATTAACAACGACAAGAGTCATTAAAACTCAATCTTCTTGGCTATTAGCACTGATAACTTACTTATTCTAGTTAATAACGAGCAAGGCATTTTCTAGTATAATTCAATGGAATATTTATGTGTTACTCATACTTTTACACCATAAATGGAAATTTATTATAAAATGTATCACTCAATGAGCTAAAACTAATAAAAAGAAAAAAAACTTTAATTATAAGTTCTCAATTTTCTTTGTTATACTGAAGTTCTTTGTTGTCGTAAAGTTCGCAGTGGAATTTGATTTTAAACTAAGAGTTTGAGAAGTATTTCGTGGATGCGAAAATATTAATGCCTTATATAAAATATTTGTGTAAATAAAGAACGTTAGCATTTAAACATTTCGTATTTCACCGTTTTGTTTTTTATAAGGTTTTTTTTATTTCCCTGAATATAACTACTATACTAATATACTATAACTACTATAACTACTCCCGTTATTTTCTATAACTTAAACAGAAATTTTCTTTATTGAATAGGATCTATATAATTTCTTTTATTCGACAATTTTTAATTATTGTTAGTTCACAACGCGCCTCGATCTGAGAAGTTCTAACAAGAAACTCGAGAGGTTTGTCTTTTCTTTTTTTTGTGATCGTACTATCTAATCGCGAAACAGTATAGTATTTCTCATTTTAATCTAAGCAAAAATATGTTTTGTACATAAATGTAAATTTATTGACAGATAAATTAATTACATCGCTGTGTAAGTTTTTTGAGTAACGTATACGCTGACCTGTAAACGAATTCGACACCTTATGGAATCGCTAGTAAGTGAGAATTGATTTTATTTGTTTCTCAAGATTATAATCGAGAAAATCAAAATTTTTCTTAAACGTGCTATTATTATATTTTCATAACTAATTATCAAATCATAAAAAAGCGTTTGATATTTGTAGTTTTTCTTAACATTTCCTGTGATGAATTATCGCATTTCATTACGCTTACTACGTTAACGCTCGCACGCTCGCTTAACTCTTAATATCAAATAAAACGGACACACCATACATTAACGGTCTAATGGCCAACAATTGAAATCGATTCGGCTTCATTGATTCTACTCACATACATGACAGACTGATTGTGTACGGCGTATAGGGGGAAAAGGCCATCGTTTTATTAACTTACATTTTTTTATGAACATTACCATGGCTGCTCTATTGGAAAATTGTTTTCGTTTCGTAATTTAAAAAGAACATTTGATATATTCTATAACATTGCTGCAAATTTACTAGGCGGTAATGTAAAAACTTTTCTTTCTTATTTTAATAACAAACTTTACTTTTCGAAGAAAATTTTATCAAATCGATCACAGATACGGCTGCTCCGTTTGATGTATCAAATTTAAACCTTAGTTTTGCAAAATGTTATTTGTCAAAATTATAAATAACTCCACATTTTATGAATAGAGATGATTTTTACTAATTAACATAACTTGTGAGTCACGATTTTGATAATATAAATTTTTTTGAATGAAATTTTAGAATTGACTATATTTTTTTTTTACTTACATGACGGTCAAGCCTAGTAATTACAAATAATTTACTATCAAACTCTTTCCATGTTTGTCTCAATCGATGTATTATTTCATTTTAATATAATAGAAAATATTTACTCCAATCGCCGTGCCGTGCCATACTCTTTGCATTAATAAGAAACTTGTTGATGGTGAAAACATGCTTATACAAAATTTATAAACAACTTCAATCCTTCTATTTTACATAAAAATCTGATCGTTACTTCCGCTCGATTATTTGTTATATTTCCACGGAGTATATTAAGTCCGTCATTTAACATTTACAAAACAAAATGAATGTAAATGCTTTCTTATGTAATGAAGGTTTACATTTAACAATGTTAATTGAATTGTATTGTAATTGAATCATTGCTTCCCAACTCCTAATCTTAACTTGCAAATGACAGCTCTTATTCTATATCAACCAGGTTGCCGTCCACTGTTAGACGTAAGCCATGAATATTGTGACTGGCATTTTGTCGATTTGTATGAATTAAAGTTGTATTTTAGGAAAGTCTATCAGATGGAGCATATTTTACTTTATAATATTTCTGAATGTCTGTGTACTTACTCCCCAAGGTTAACCTGATAGAGAAGTCCCAATGAGCTATGATAATTTTTTCATATCATTATAATGTGTTATGTCTGCATTTTTTACTGCCTCCATGTCGCAGTAGCTTACTGCTTGCCTTATAACACGGAGGTCACCAGTCAATGTTAGAGTTTTTTCGAACCGTTCAGCCAGATACCACCATTAATATGAATCTGCTGCCAGCATAACATCATACGTGTGAGAGTCAGACATATTCTGAGCGAACACGTTTTACCATTTAGGACCTGATTTTCACTTACCATTTTAAAAAATTGAGATTGGCGCTTTTCTATTAAAAACAAATAAAAGTGTAAAACATTATGCATTTAATACTGACTAAAATCTTTTTAAAATGGTTCGATAGTTTATTATAGACACGTGTCCGCTACGAATTATTTATAGAGCTTTTCCTGTTTGTTCTTATTAAATTCACGCTTGAGTTATTTGTTAACATTTTTTATCACGGGGTGTCAGAATTGTATTTCTATTGATTACATAGACACAAATATTTATCAAGTGCTCGTGGGATTGAAGAATTATTTTTTACGATTAAGAATTAACAAATTGCCCCTTCAAAGATTTATTTAGTGTTAGCTACTTATGCCTATAGTCTCAATACAAGTATCTTTACATTGAATGCAAATTGAGAAAGGCACTTTTTGAAAAAAAAAAACCTTTCTTTTCATGTATCATACATTACCTTAGGCTTAGAATAATATTCGCTTTAATTGTTAGAACATTTGCATTTTGCCTCTAAGAGTAAACTGAAAAATGCATTTACAAAATAACGTCCTTACGCTAACATCAACAAGAAGGCTAAACTCTTGCGAAAACATGATAAATTAAACAGAGAGTTCCAACGTCAATCTAATTTTGTATTTATAGATAAATTTAAAATTGCTGCTGCTTAATAAATTTGTATTTTGTATTTGTATATTGTATTTTTAAAGTGGTTTCGTAATTGGTCGAAGAGAAAATAAAATTGAAAATGATCTAAGCTCATTCCGAATGTGCCAATCAACTGAATGGTCCTCGAAAATTTTGTTATTGAGGATCGATAATTCTGTTTTTGCTATAGCATCGTTGCTCGTGTATGAGTACCTTTACAATATTGTTTTTATTAATGATACATTATGTTGCTAATCGTACCATACTTTACAAACAAAAAATTAACAAGCCAAAGATGATAACGCCAAAAAAAATTCAACAGAAATTAGCAAGTTTAGAATTCATATTTTGAAATTGCTAATTTGTGTTTACACCCAAGGGTTTGAATTTTTGTTTCAAACTTTTTTTTTTAATTTTATTCAACTTTGAAGCAGTTTTCAATATGAAAACAACATCAAAAATGAATTCATACAACTTAAGCCTAATCAATGTATATACTCGAGTGATTGAGTATATTATTTTTTAATCATTTAAAAATATTTACAGAATTTATATTATTTTTCTTTTTTTACTATAACGTGTATAATCTTTTTTTTATTGACAGTTTTATAAGTTACGACTATAATAAAACAAAATAAATGATAAGTGGGTCATAAATCGGAGCTAGCCGGAGAGCATTTAAGTGAAATTGTAAAAAGCGTACTAGCTGGCTTCGTAGCCATTGCTTCCGCATTTCGGGCGCGAAGCACGGGCCCATAATTTGTATGCGCCATACTATACTTTCGTGAATTCGATTTTGTTTTTTTTTATTTATTTTAATTTGAAGTCCTATTGAATTGATTTTGATTGAGATATATTAGTTTTATTGTATTTTATACAATCGTATAAACAATGTCCGTATTTATTTAATATTAATTACTTTTTACTTACATTTATAATAACAAATGGACGTTTTAGAAAGATTTTTGATCAGACCAGATTAGATCAGATTAGAAGACGTAACATATTTGTGAACACCCTTGCAGTTCGCGCTCACTGCCCGTAGAATTAACCTGATGGATTACGAAACTTTGTGCGATTAAATGTATGCCGTTCTAGATTTATGAAATACCTTTACTACCTCCCCCTCCGTTTTGTATGTACAATGAATGTGAGGACATTTTAATGTATACTACGTCCAAGTAAACTTACAATAGAATCGCGTGACCGGTAATAAACGCGGAACGGTTAGGTTATGTTTTTACTTTTACGTAAACGCTAACGTGTCGCGAGAGGCAGATGTCTAAAGCGAAAGTGCATAATACGTTGTAGGCTCCGGGCGTACCATACGCATCACTGGTCACAAATATTTATCTATTTATGGATAGTACCGTACGTACGTGTGAATCCCTAAATGTTGAATCGTAGTCAAAACCACTCATCAGTAACTCAGACGTAATTATATATAACACAATTAAAAACAATAATAATAATAAAATGTTTCATTACGCTTTCGTAATATTAAATTGTACCGTTCCGCGCACTTGAGACAATATAAGTTATTCAATATAAAGGCTTTTTTTTTTAATAAATAACGGTTGTTTAGGAGAAACGTAAGAGCAGTCGTTTGCGCATTACCTATTATTAATGCGTTTATTTATGTTATCTTTGTTTTAGGTATGCAATAAAAATTTTATTTATATATATATTATTATTCACACACGTTAATGTAATGTAATTACTCGTGCTTTATGAAGTTTAGACTTAGTTAGTTAGTTTAGACTTTATGAATTTTAATATTTCAGCTGATAATTGCTAACACGTTTTTAGTCTTGTTGATTTAATTACCTTCATAAAATCTTAATTAGCACTGTCGTTGTATCTATTATCATGGTCTAATAAACGGGGTATTTTTTTTAAAGTAATTCGTGTTTAAAATTGCTTTTTAATTATTTAATTAAATACATGCGTGTTTGTTTATATTAAAAATATAGATATTATAAACTTGACCTTCGCCTGCATTATCACAGTTTTTTTTATAAAATCATCCTTTGATTTAGTTTCTTTGAACTCCTTTAGATTTCGTACAAATGTTATATGATTAGTAGTTATGGTATAAAATAAAATTAAAAATAAACCGATTATAAGGATAATCTGGCGTTAAAGGATGAGTTCATAAGAAAAAAATATGTAGGATTTTTTTTTGGTTTATCTGATTTAAACAATCATAATAATGTCTTTGCATTTAAAAATGATTTAGGATAAAAATAAGACATTCGCCCTTATTTTACAATTTTTATAATGACTCGATATAATGTCGTTATTAGTATTTATTTCTACGCTTATTACTTAAATAGTATTTTGTATGCATTTTATATAGATTATTTAATATAGAAAACAATAGAAATTCGCAAAGCATACAAAGATACCACATAACTCGCCAAGCGATCCGAGCGTATATCAATCAAGATACCATTACGGGCATCCGACCTACCCTCAGATAAACATTTAAAAAGCATATATAAATATGTTTCAAGTTAAACTTACAGTTGGTTGTGACGACAGGGCACTCCAAAGACGCGCGCTTGCGATCACAAGCAAGAGAAGCACTGACCAGCCGTCGCTTCGTGGTCACCACTACTTACCCCACCCAGAGTGCCACTATATCTTTAGAGATCTTCGATATTTCACGTCATGTGACACGAATGTCGTATTTGGTAAGAGGTGTTGCGTTACGTAGTGTTAGGACAATGGACATGTGCTTATAATGAGATCTTATTTTAATGATCGATATTATTACTCGAGTTAAGTTGCACATGATTATTACGATTTAGTACAAATGATTATTAAAATTATTTTTTTTTTTAATTCTACTTAGTGGTGCAGTGGCTGCTTTCTGATACGGTATAAGGTTCAATTCCGGGACCTTACATATGGCGAAATTTGCGTTCGTATCGTCTTAACATATTGTATTGCCATCGTTTATTGGCCTAATAGATAAAAACATAAGATTTTTTTTATACGGATGCAAGTAATGCGCGTTATATAATAAAGATTGAGGCCTGAATTTTATTATACATTGCGTATTATCCAATAATACTCAAGTTTTCGGGAATTATATTACTTAATGCTTTAATTTTTTCTAGAAATTTATGTTTCAGTGTCCGCGACTAAATAATTATCATTTAAAGTTAATGTTAAGTTGGTAGTTCATCTTGAAAAAATTTATGAAGAGGTGTTGAGTATTGTAGTTTTTTGCATAGTAACATATAATAATAATATCGAAAAGTAGAAATTATAATAAAAATAAAAGTAAAAAATAAATTTGTTACTCAAAAAATTTAAAGAGGTTATCTTATTTATAACATATTGAATAGATGTCAAACAAACAGCTCGTTATTTCGCTAATCTCTCTTTACACATTGTAGACACTTATTGGAGTAAAAATAGATATCCATTAACTTTTCAGTTCAATTTTATGTTTAACTAGATTTTGATATAAATATATAGAATAATTACAATATGTATCAGTACTAACAGATGGAATTTTCTACAAGAACTTTTGTCAAAGTTAAACTTGCATGAATCACGGTAGTGTATTAAAAAAAAAATAAGTACACTTTAAAACTTGGCTAAGTGATCCGAAAATTTGATACGGTTCTATATAAATGACGTAAACGAAATTTCGATTTTGCAATAAGTCTTTTTATTCTAACCTTTTTATGGTATTTATAATTTTAAACTTAAATTACCTACATTCATTATAAGATCTAGCAGTACGTTGTTACATAAAATTCTTTAACAAATATATGAAATAATTAATAAATTTATTAAGTAACGTTTTGTTATTTCGCAAATACTCATTTACTGAATAGAAGCAGTATACAAATTTATAATTAAACAATAATAGAAACGGAGTATTAATTAACTAGATGAGCATTACACTCGCAGCGATAAAATTGTTTGCTTTTAATCACTCATTTGATATTAACGAAATGCACTGAAGGCATTTGCCAGAAGAGTAGTTATATATTAGAACAATTCTACAATTAATATGCATGTGTTATACTCTATGTATACAATAAAAAACTAGTTATACGTCTAACTCATTAAATTAAAGTATCTTTTCGTAATGTCAAAATATTAACCTTTTTATGAAGGTTTGCAAAGGACCCACAATGTATTTGAATCTGTTAATTTCGACAAATATCGGAAAGGGGTCGTCTGCTTCTGACTGGACTTTCACTAATCTGAAGATTTTAATAAGAAACAGATAAAAATAATTAGTGCGTTTAGTTAATAATTTATATTATTATTTTGCCAACTGGAACATATGTTACTAGCGCGTCAAACAGGTCTACTATGTATACTATTACACGCGGCCTGCATATCAAGTCTAGCCCATACTGCAAATGGCATATACTTGGCAAAGAACGAGTTTACGTTTTATTGCATAACATTTAGGTTTTAAAATTAACATTAGGTCAAACTTTATGAACTAAACTTTTTTAAATGTCAGTTTTTTACCATTCAATCCTAAAGATGTCTAAAAGAATATTACGAAAATTCTCATTAGTTGTAACATTTGTCTTCGTAATTTTTGTAAGCCGTTACAAACAGTGATCCTTCCGGCGCGGCATTAAGATTATAATAATTAGTGGAGCAAAAATTAATATTTCAATGAACTTGATTTAACGTTAAATGCATGCGGTTTACGTCTTATTTAAATACATGGATATTAAGTATATTTTGAAACTGTATTTGTGTCTGTTATTTCAATTACAACTTTTACTATCATTATATCTTGCTGTATTTACATTACAATTATGTATAATATCGTATTGTTTGAATGTACATAGCTTTAGATAAATCTGCGCTAAGTGGTAGGTTTTTAACCTGTTTGTTTCTTTTGATTTCTCATATTTGTTTAGTGAACTAATATGAGCTACCGAAACGGCAAGTACGTTCATAGATAATGATTTTTGTAATTGTGTCGCACTAGATAATCAAATTATTAAGAATCGGAGAAGGCCTAGTCAATCAGAACTCGAAATTTAGTTATAATCTACGGAAATTGAGTTCAATATGAAAATAAATTATTAGCATCTAATTTTGATGTGATTAATGAGTTTAACTATGTTTTCAGTAACGCTCCTACAATTTCCACAAGTCTATTAAACTCATCCAAGATAGTCTTAAAAACTCTTACGGAAGAGTGTACCGGCCTTAATATTAAATATTAAAAAAATATCTGTGGATATCGCTATTAAATTAAAAAAATACAATACAATAGAAAAAGATATTGCTCATGTATGGAGTGTAACAATTAATATTTATGTAGGTACAGGAAAAATTCCTGCCTTAATTAAACATAGTAAAGTTCCTCGTTTAAGTCCTACGATAGAAAAGAATATAATATTTTTTTTAATGCTAGAGCAGGCAAACGTGCGAGTTGTTTACCTGTTGAAAAGTGATCGCCGTTGCCCAACATAGATATAGATCAAATTTATCATTGTTCGTTTTAAGTACGACATTTGAAAAGCTAATGTTAAATCAATTATTACATTATTTTAAAAGTAATAAATCAATACAAGAAAACCAATATGGTTATACTGAAGACAGATCAAGTGTAGTGCTGGTGTAGCATTCGTAAGATGTATACATGTGGGGATGGCAATTTAAAGTGTTAATTAAATAATTAAAACTATATTTAATGTAACAAGTATAATAATACATCAATTACGCTATCACAGACCTCAAAAACTTATGTCTCTTAGTTCTATAAACAAATCGTATTGCAAGTAATTAATTAAAGAAAAACATAAGAATGTTATACGAGCATTTTGTCATTTATCTAAGGCTTTCGATTGCGTTAAACACGAAATCCTACCTGACAAATTATAATTCTACGGAATGTCAGGTTTATCGCTAGAATTAATGTACTCCTACTTGACATGCAGAACGCAAATAGTTTCGATAAACGTTACTTATTCAGCGGTTGCTCCAATGTTAATAGATGTTCCATAGGGATCTATTTTAGAATCTTTTCTCTTTCTAATATATGATTTGCTTTACTTTGTAAATAATATTTGTAACATAGCACTGTTTGCTGATAATGTTTGATTTTTAACGTTAGTGTAACCCTAAAACATTATGATAAAGTAAATATTATTTTGAGCGAACACATTTTACCATCTACGACTTCTATATCACCTAACATCAGGTGATATCGAGGCCAAGGGTTAGCCCATAACCGATAAAAAAACATTACTCTTGCTAAAGCTTTAACATGGTTTTAAACTAATAAACTTTTTCTAGATGCTAAGCAAATCGAGTTTTGCCCACCAAACTTTAGAAAATCTCGAAGTCAGCTTGAGTTAATTGGTGAAAGATTAAATTACATTACATCTACAGTTTTCTTAAGTATAATCTGCCTTATAGAAGACTATTTGAATGACAAAAATGGATGGATATATATTTATCTTAAATTCAATAAATGGAAAAGTGTCATTTTACAACAATAATTAAAATAGTTCCTCTGAGTTTTTCGACTGGTTCTTCTCAGGAGAGTCTAGGTTCTTGGAACCAGCGTGAATATAATTTGAGCATTCAAGGTAAAGGTAAATTGCTGTGAAGACGTAATTGAATGAAATACATATTTAATTTTGTGTATGGTACATTTTTAAATTGGAATCATAGATTTTTGCAACGAATAATTTTACTATTGTTTTAAAAGCAGTAACCTACATTTTCGAAAATTTTATTATTTTATAATAAACATAATAGAACTTTTCATTGTAAATATATTACTGACACAATTTCGTTGCTTTTAACTTTTAACAAACAATATAGAATTATATCTTTTCCAAATCTTTATAATATAATATTACTGTTATTAATAACCGTTTCACTTATTACGCTACCAAAACGATTCACAAACCATAATAACGTAACGCCTTTTACGTAATTAATTTCTAGAATAATCAGGACATGATTTTTATTTATAAAATATTCACAAGACTCGAGTAGGTTAAAAAAATCAAAAGTATATCACTTTCTCTTTCGTCGGCAAGTGGTGTTAATCAACGTGTTATAAGATACAGTAAACAAATGTAAAAATTGAAACTATGTGAAAAATAAAAATAAGGGGAATTAACCAATATTATAATGACAGAAAAATTATCGTACTTACTCTTTTCAATACGGCAATGCTGATAAATATCTAGCCTTATGGACGTTTTCGTTTGATTCTGTACGGGGTTAATTTTTCATCTTATTTATCATCAATAGGCTACAATGTGTCCTCAATTTCACATGATGTTAATGTTTATTGAGAGCTACCGCCTTCAATCCTCTTAGCCAGGCGGGTTTAAAATAACACTATAACCATCCAAACTACCACCATCAGGCTACTCATGTGGCCCCGAAATCGAACCCGGGTCGTCAGTACTGCAAGGCAAACGGTAAACTATTATACCACTGAGACAGTAACCTATATAAACTCATTTATCATAAACAATTACTGAAACAAATCTGTTGTAAACATTATTACTGTAGTGAGTTTAATTTTTTCGGTATTAATGTGGAAAAAACATTACTGGCGAAGCAATAAACTATTAAGATCCCAGCGCATGCTTGTAAGAAGTATGGCATTTGTTACTCACGTACACGTTGTCGACATTTGAACGCAATCGTGTTACTCTCACCGCCATTGAATTAATTTTAGATAGTGTCATTGGTACTTTTTAAATATACGTTTAATCTAATATACATTATCGTTGTTTTCTTTTTTTTATTTACTACTTATTTTTATTTTGATACCTTGTATGTTTTACTGGCAGGTCACTGGTTGTCATTAAATTAGAATAAAAATTACACCAAACGGACTGGACAGCCAATGGTTACTCTGCAAAGTACTTTCTCCTTTATTATTTTTTATATAACAAAATTGTTGTTATATTATTGTAATTTGTTTATTGTTTCTACTTTCCCGTCTTTATGTAGGTGCTAAATAAATATATCTTTTTGACTGTTTCGTTTATGTCTTAAAGATATTTGTAAATAAATATTCACATTGCATATTACATAAACTAGTATATATTTTTTAACATAACAAGAATTGTAAATTGTAGGTCAAATCTGTTAAATATTTTTGGAACACTATTTTCTATGCATATCGTTACATTCATATTCTAAATTTATTGTTATTTTATACGATTGGTTTGTTTTGAAATTGTATACAAATATATCTTTATGATTCACTTCAAATTTATTTGTCACTGATATATATTTTCATACTATTTTATGCAATAAAAATAAATCATTTAATTATATAGTTTTAGTTATGACATTGGCTTACAAGATCGCAAATAGTTTTTGCTCTAGTTTCAAGTTACATTCACTGCGGCTTCATTTTTGATCTACTTACCTATATTAATAATATTATCTATAATTTCGTAAGTTTTTATATTTTATGATATCTATTTCTATAACATCTCAAATTATTTCTAAACTTTTTTTTTTATTTTAGAATGCTAGTTATGTATCATGACCGTTGTAGTCATTAGGACCATTTGTAAACATTAAATATACTTCCTAGTTTGTATTAGCCTAATTTGCATTATTTTAAAACATCCTAAATTTTAAAAGTATAGAATTGTGTTTTCATCGAAAGATTCTTGTGTATGTAAATACATTTTCAAAAACAACAAGGAAAGATAAATATTTCTGCTTTTTCGCAATTGTATAACAAAACATGCACATTATTTCTTCTCTAAACATTTAATAACAAATATGTTAAAAATGTAAACGAAAAACTATTTCGAATAAACGTTAATGTCGTTTAATTAAATAGTACTTACATAATATTGTAAATTATGTTTCTCCTCGTGCGACAACATTTTAAACGGAAAAATGGAATGCATCAATTTTAATTAGAATATTCATTATAAACATCCCATATAACTAATTTTTTTCGAAATGAATACTTGCCACGCTTAATTTTTTTAATTATTTGTAAAACAAGACTGCCACGTATTTTACACATTATACTTATTTTACGTGTTTTTATGTGACGTCGATTCATCAAAACAAAGTTATTTGAATATAATATCGTAATTGTTGTTCATTTTTGTAGTCTGTGAAATAAATATCTGATTTCAAAGGCATCGTGATTCTCTTACAGTTTGCGGGATTTGTTCGGATAGACATCTGATATTCTTTGGTTGACTCTACAATTTAATAGTTACAACTATTTTCATTTACCGCTCCGGCTGTGTATCACAGAGTTGCTGGTTTTATATTACTATGTGAGAAACAAACAAAATTTTAACTATTATACTGCCAGGGAACTAAAACTCTAAAATGGACAATAAAATATTATACCGTTATGAAATAAATTCTGTTACAAATTATAATGATTTTTTTTATTAAGTAATGTAATATAACTAAAATTTATACCTACAAATTTATTCATTTATTACCACATATTTATTATTTTATCACATATTTATTTATTAGTCTCAACAAAAATAAAAATGTATTCTATTCGAAATGGCCACCTTTAGCTGTAGTGGTAGCCTTTAATCTGTCTGGCCACGAATTGATGGATTTACGCACTTTTTCGAAGGTAAATTTCGCCACTACTTGCTCCCAAGATTTTTCAAGAGACTCAATGTTGCCGTGTTCTTTAGAGCAGGCCGTCCACTAAAACGGACCATAATTTGAAGTCTAAAAGGTTGCGGTCTGGAATAGATGAGGGCCAGTCTACAGCTCTTATAATCCGAAATGTTAACTTCAAATCTGTTTCTTGATACACTTTGGCTGAAGTTTTCAAAAAACTTCATCCATCACTCCTTTTTCAAAAAAATGTTATTCTGACTCCTTGATAAGACACGCCCCATCACTGACGTAGGATGATAATCACGTTGTACCTTCCAGCCACTTGAGAAACTTCTTTAGAACTATGAGCGTACACTTTATCGTTTTGCTTATTGTAGTGTTCTTCAATCATGATTTTTTTTTATCGGTTAGTGAGGATATTTCTGTGCCTTTCACTTGCGTATCGCGACAGGTGTTTTGGTCTATCATCTCTCTTCTGTATATCGTCGATAAGCACCGAGCTTCAGGTCATGTTTTATAATATGCGACAGAGCCCTAGCGGGAATCTTTATTTCTCGCGATAAAATGTTTTGCTCCCTAATGGAGTTTCCACGAATTCTGGCTTTAACAGCATTAACAACCTTTGTAGTTGTAACAGCTCGCAGCCACGTCGATCATTTTTGGTCTTGTTGTATCTGTTGATAGTACGATATGCGAACATGCATAGGGTCTGGAATGTGACCGACGGCTCCATACCCATTTTATGCAAGGCGATCACTGTAATCCTATTTTCTTTAACACGCTATTCCTTATTGTAATTTAATAATGAACACAAAAAAAAGTGAAATGGCGCGAAATCGAAAGAAGTTTTTAAAATAGTAAATTTCTTTCAAATTCGAAATAATTAAAAAGTTGAAAAAGAAGAAAAATGCTTATGTGACAGTATTTATGGCCAGACTAGTTACTTTGATGATACATGCAATGGAAATATAACTTGAATATTACAGTGAAAATTGTGGTACATACTAATTTTGTATCATTATAAAGATCTACTTTGAGTTTATAAAAAGTTAAATTATTAGTCAATAGGTCCTTATACAATAATTAAAATATCTGACTTTCAAACAGGTTTGCTGATGAAACTTTTTGTGTCTTGAACGACGTTGACCTTCTGATTTTGACCTGATTTTAATTTCGACATCGGCTCAAAACGTTTCTGGTATTTTGCTGGTGCTTATATAAAAAGGTGTAATTTAAGCCAAGTTCCCGATTGCACTTTAAAATTGTTAGGAAATAACTTATCCATGCTATTAAGGGAAGTAATTTTTTTAACTTCTTAGCATAAAGTAAGATGCATTTTAAATTATTTATATTGAGCTAATTATTTCTAGAAATCTTTACCAACATTCAGGTTATGTGATGAGGGAGGAAAATTTTACATTCATTCGGAATTTGAATTTTGAAATTATAGTTTCACAATTGACGGAATGCATAGGACAAACATAGTTTCACTGTGATGAATTTTACAATGCCATAATGTACAAATATGCCTGGAATTACTTTATCCTAGAACAATGCCGGATTTATGGTTTAGTACTCCTAACAACGTGTGGAGCAATAAAACTGCAAACTATCTATTGCAAAAATTGTAAATTATGATATTAAATTTTACGTAAGATTGTGACTAAAAGAGACATAATTATGAGTATGGCAGTTATAAAGGGAATCAGGGCATTTACTTTGTTTCAGTATTTAAAATTTGCTGTTACACATTAGCACAAAATGTATAACCAGATTGTTTTAAAGATTAAAAGATAAATTATTATAGATATTAAATAAGGTAATTTTTATTAGTACATAATTTTTAAAAATTTGTCTTTTTATTTTTGTATATTAAAATTAAAGTTCTAAATGTGATAGTTTCTATTAATTTTATTACTTAACATTAGGTTATGGCACTACTTTTCAGTTACGTTTTATTAAATAATTCATTTACGTATTTAACTTAAAAATTACATTTATACAGTTACTACATTTTTATTTCCATTATTGAAAAATTATGAATTGACTAATGATTGGGTTATTTATATTACTATGAAAGAATATATTTTAAATTTAAGTGAGGTAAATAATCAATTTATTTTCATATTTTGAATATTTCATTACTTTTACCTGTTACATGTATAAAGATAAACAAAACTCATTTATGATTAAAAAACATATTTATTTCGAGATAGGGTTAGAAATAACTAGAGTTATAATTATTATATGATTTTAGTGATAATTTTTTAATTCTCTTAAAATTTCAGGTTTGACAATGTGAATACGGAAAACACTTAAGACCATGTTTTCAATTAAGCAATATTTCCTATACAAAAGAATTTGAAAACAAACGAAGTATACAATAAATTAGTTTGCGGAATCGATCAATGTTACCGTTTTAATGCAGGAGCTTCAGTTTGCAATTCTAAAATGGTACAAACAATTAACAAAACACTATTACTAAATTTTTGATAAAAAAAAACTTGTGACACTGCACATTTTGCTCTATTTATAAACATTCCAGCCATCTGGTAATCGGTTTTACCTTATGAATTTTCTCTACGGACTAAGTTTAATAGCTGGAATAAATGTAGAATAACATTATATTAATTGCCTGTGCATTTGGTTATTGAAATATTTTATAAAGTTATTGATAATTTATTTCAATTAAGCCTACCTCGTTTAACAATTAAATCGATTGCAAATAACGTATTTGTGTTAAATTTCAAGTCAATGCCATTTAGAAAAATCCACAAAGATCTGTAGTTTTCTTTGGATACGCCCCGCCAAATAATCTTACCGGTGTTTTATTCCAATCTATAAACAATAATGAATTCTTCTCTAGGCTCGAATCTTTTAAAGAACATCGTTTGTAATTTTGCATTATGAACTCTATTCCAATATTTTTATCTTTTACTGGTGATACTATGCGAGTGAGGTCCACGCTTCCATCAGGTTGTACATACAAGCTATGATCTTGTAATTGAAGAGTTGTACAAACTTTCAACCTATGGGGAGGGGAAACTTTCTCCTTGGTTCGATCGACTTCAACGTTAGATTTACTAATTTCTGGCACTCGTCCTTCTCCCCCCGATAACCTTCTCTTGTTTAATTCTTCACTCAAAACAGGAGAATCTTTGTAACCATTAGCAGCTTTAGCTTTTTTATCAGCCGTATCTTTCGACATTGCAGAACTATATTTAGGACTATTTTTGGAAACACGGTTTATTTTTCCTGATAATTTTTGATCTCTTCTTTGTTTAGGCAAAAATCCGCGATTATATTTAAGAATTGAAAATGAGTCGTGATTAGATTGGTTTGAGACTTCCTTAGCGAGTGCCCTCCCTTCAATTATGGATGCATCTTTATGACTCGTTAAGAACTTTTGAAAATCTGGTTTAAATTTCAATCGTAATGAAGGCAGATTTTTGTTTGTTTCAGATAAATCAGTATTTTTCTGTAAAACACCAGATTCCATATTAACACGACGCGGAGTAAAATCGTTATTATAAGTTTGCACGTTATGCCACTTATTGCCCTGCAATAGACTTCGTGTGAATAAGTCATTACCAATATCCGTATTAATAACTTCATTTGAGCGATTATCCCCATCGCTAACAAAAGTTTCAATTGATTTTATAAATGGTAAGATTGTAAGATTATTTTTGTTTTCCTCGTAATTTAAAAGATTTTTAGTGTTTGATTTATCTGAAGATTGTAAGGTAAAAGATTTCTGTTTCTCTATTTCCTCTCTGAAGAAAAGTTTATTTGATGATAATTCATCTATATTTCTAGTAAATCTTTGGTCATCTTTTAGCATTGATGTTTGATTTTTAACTTGCGATACTCCTAATATAGGATCAATTAAAGTTAAAAATTGTTTTTGTGTATCTTCTTTTGCCCTTTCTCTAGTTTGGATTTTTGAGATTTCGCGTTTTTCTAAATGTCTACTTACAAAATTTCGTCTTTGAAATTTAAGAGGTTGACGAACTTTAATCCCATTGTACTCTTTTGTGTTTTCGAAATTATCTGATATTTTAACAAGTGGAATGTTCACTGGTACTTTTATGGGTTCCTTGATATAAAAGTTTATTCTTTTTAAGTAATTTAAAACGTTGCCAACCAATTTTGAACCAGTTCTTTGATTGTAATCATTTAAATATTTTTCTGAGTGAGAGGGGGTCTTCATTTTTACGTCTTTATTGTTTTCTTTATTGTTTACTTTAACGTCAATGTCTTCATTTGTTTCATAGAAGGATCTTACAGTAGGATTTTTTGATTTCAATGATTTCGACTGCATATTTTTAGTGCCTGGCGGAGACAGGGTGTTCCATATAGATAAAGTTATAGTTTTATTATCTGCTTCTTGCAAGGCATTTTTAGTTACTTTGTTTTTAATTTCGTTTCTCGCTTGATTAACTATTTTCCAAAAATTCATCTTTTCTGTTGTTATTTCAGTTACTGCATAATCTAAAATATCTTTTTCCGTCGAACTGTACAAAGTATTAGAACGTGATGATGTACTTAATACATTACTAAACTCTGTGAAACTATAGGGGAATGAAAATTTTAAAAAATATTTATCTTTTTTAGGCATGGGTGGAATTTTACTCGTTTCGAAGTTATTTCTTATTACTTTAGATTCCAATTCACCTAGTACGATATATTTTAAATTTCTGTTACCAAATACTCTATTTTGAAGAAAACGTTTTTGTTCATATAATGGATCTCTCTTTAAAGTGTGATTCCTTTCTATTGTAGAACTTAATATCATATTCGCACCAAACACCTCACCTTCTATTCCACTAGGTATAGCTACAAGAAAATTATTTATTTTTACTACTAGTAGATAACAATTATCATACATATTTTATTTAAAAAAGTTTTTACCATTACTCGTCCCGTATCCGATTATTATACTTCCACCTCCAGGCAATACAAAACCATAGAGCTGTAAATATAATTGAAAACCTGAGAAATATGTCTTAACATATACTAGTTTTTTTTTTACTTCATGTAGACTAGTGCCTGACCACGATCTTTTCTAATGGTACGTGGAGATACAGTCTATGATAGTAAATAGCACTTGAAACATACTGTTTCAATTTATTTAAGAATGCACCGTGGTTAACCATTATGTACATTGAATTCATGACACTGTCTCCACTTTACGAAATTATATAGCGGAGTTATTATCTTTAAAGGATTGCAATGATTTATTTTTATGCTCATTAGCGAATATCAAATCAATAATATTCAGTACTAGTTAATTACAATAATGATTTTTACTATTTTCTTTTTTTGATGCACAAAAATTTTAATGGGTTATTTTTGTTTCCTGTTAAATTTTAACATTTCTTGTTTCAGTCTATTATTTATGTTTTTAATTTTCATTAATTAATAGTCGGTTAACTACATGGTGCTAATTTATAATTATATGTAACACACGACTTACACTTTGCAAAGACTCACAGCTAATGAGTCTTCCGTCCATATACAAAGCCCAGGCTCCATAATCAGATTGATAGGAAAAGCATATATGCCTCCAAGCATCTCGCGTTACTTCCATCGGAATCATGGACGGTGTTTTTTCATTGATTGCAACTTTCATAAAATGTCCTCCTGAATCCAACCATAGTCTTATAACTCGATTACCGTTAACTGAAAAAGGAATATTAGTTTACATAGACGTGCATAAAGAGAAACGATTAACATTCAGGGATAAGATTATTCCTCCCCTTTTGACATGATCTGGACTAGGGTGGATAAATATCTACATTTGAATATTATGTGCGCCTTATCTATATGTCTTGAAAAAGAAAGACTGACTTAAAAATAATATTACATATTTCTTTTCTGCAAAGTCATGAAAGTAAGTTTCATAATGCCGTGTTTGCTAGAGTTAGTATAGTGTTTCAAAAGAAGTTATTATTACAACATTTGATACTCTGCCAATGATGGTGAAATTTATTTAAAATGATAAATAATAATAAAACGACTATTGCTTTAAAACTTATAAAAACATTATATACTCTCAATCAATATTATATAAACAAGATCTTAAAGTTGGGCAATGTAATACTGGTTTGGTATATATGTATATTATAACGCATAAAAACTAGATTTTTTTTTCTATCATTTTGTAACCTTGCGCTAAACATTGAGCAATTCGATGTACATATCGATCACCTGAGTCAATTATAACGAGTTTGAACGTTATCTGTTTTCGTATTTTAAGACTAAATATTTAGAGTGTCTAGAAATAATTATTCCTGTGTTAGAATTGAAAAACTCTTTTCATCTTCCAAAAGAAAAATATTACAAGTCATCTCAGTTAAGTCAAAGGCCTGACCCTTGAGCTCAAATGCTCTAACGTATATCTGACGTCACGTCAATCAAGCTATACTCTCAATCAATATATCCATTGCGTAGTATTGATGAGGAATGTATTCAGTGATTAACACTACAAGATAGTCGACACACTCCATTTTTTATCAACGATTCCATGTATATTCTTCCTTAACCTAGTATCGGAAATTTCGGCATCGTCAGTATCTAAACCGTACAAAAACTCGTTTACTCCAATGATTATTAGTTCTTTAGCTAAAAAGGAGGCCTTCTGCCACTTAGGCTTGCATATCATGTGAACTAAGTCCATGTCTTTGGTTCTCTGGCCTCGATGCAAATTCGAGCTATTATCAAAAATACTATCATTTTTTTTTTGTATAGCTTGTTGAGCATTTTTCTTTTTTATGAACCAACTGTACCATGGGTGCGTCGTATAATCATAATGAATAGGACGTACTGAATGAAAACTATGAATTTTTGCTGCTATAATATTATTTACTAAAAAATTATATAACTCAGATATTCCCATATAAGAGTTCTGAAGAAGAAGACTGGTCAATCCTTAATGTTGCCGATTTAGCGGTGCTGTACACGTGTGTTTCCGGACGTCAATATGTATTTCTGTGTCAAAATAGACATTCTATTCAGGACACTCATTATGAGCTCTGGACAATATAGACATTTTGGATATTTTGTTATGAAGCATATTTAAAAATACTATATATTTAAATGTTTTATTAAATACTTCGATAAATAATAACACTTACCCACGTATGAGAACAATCCTTGTTCATTATCGAGATCGTATAGCCTTATCCATGTACAAAATGTAAATTCTCGTATGGGAGGTGTATCTATATCATATTGTATGAACTGTGAATAAATAAATAAATGTAAAAAAATGTAACAACCAAATCTATGCATTGGAAACTTTTTGAATTTTTTTAATGAAATATAGTTTTTTGAGAACATAGGAGTGAAATTTCTTATTTGGACTTTTTGTCTGATTACTTGACCGTAAATTACTAATAATTTCTGTACGGATTTCTATGAAACTTGCCTAGTAGAACTCTAATTTTGTATGAGATTTCAATACTTTTTATTCGGAAAAAATTAAGGTTCCCTACGGGAAAGTAATTAAAAAAATTTTGCTCAAACTGAATTATCGCAAAAATAGTAAAATAATAGTCTATTTTTGGATTAATTTTGAGTTACTTTTTGGCCCACAAAAATTATACATTCAATAATTGGGCCTTTGCAAAAGTTTTAGTGATATAGTTTTTATTCGTGACTAGCTGACTCAGCGACATTTAATTCACTTAACAATGATATCAATCACTAACAGACCAAGATTAAATTATGAAATATTTTTAAGTAAAATAAATCACTGTTGGTGTACTGTTAATGATCTTAGTAGTTATACATACCTGCATGTAACAATTTTTTACAGAGATGAACTTAAAAAATATATTTTACCTGAGAGAACCCCTTCTGAGTTAAAACAATTTTGTAAACGGGCCTGTTGATGCAAAAAGTCGCTGTTACAATACTCAACACAATGACTATTAGTGACCAAAACATTGTTTGTGTGAGTCAAAAATCCTGAAATAAATTACCCCATATAGAAATACTTGTAAAACTATAATACAATATATAGATTACCAAAAACAATGTTAAATTGAAATAATATGACAATAAATATTTTTTACCCGTCCAGCAGTTTGCCGGCATTGGCTTAACAGACTGGAATGCTTTTCGTGTGCATCGTCTATTGAAACATTTCTGACTAACACTCCTTCCTTTGATTGCTGTTGTTGCTATGATTTAATGTTTGTAAATATTTTGAGCATTTGTTAAAACATATCTTCGTTCTCTGTCTAATTCCACGTAAAATGAATAACAATATCGTTCAAGATATCTTCTAATTACTATTAAAATTTTCATTAATGGTCTGTTACGTTATCAAAATACACTCTTCTATGTCAAAGTTTATAACCGTAGGCTTACTTAACTTACAAAACGTTATATTAACAAAAAGTGACATACTGGGTCATTTACGATTATATTTTCAATAAAAATAAAATAAACGGTACACAGTGCATACATGTTTAAAATCCAGTCATAAAAACATTTAAAGATAATTAAAATTTATAGAGAACAACTTATATTAAATGACAAACATTAAGATGCTTTCATTCCAATACGTCATTATCTCAAACAACAATGAACAATATTATTTTAATAAATAAATGCAGTGTTTATTTTTACACTGTACAAACAATCAACAGCTCAATATTATCATAATATTAATAATATGAAGACTTCAACTGTACATAGTGTGTTGTCTCCATTTTTAATAACGGTTTTACGACGACTTTCTATGGCAATTAAACTGTATTTAGTCTTTATAAATACAATATATTTATAAATTTTGTCTTTTAAATAATGATTTCACAGCGACATGTTTCCTTTTGACAATGAAATTTAAGTTAAATTAAAGTTTCGTCGATAACTAAAAGTAGTCAGCTTATGGATATCCAGCCAAAACATTTTATGTACTGAAACATTAGGTAAAAGCACCTGCATACTACATGGGAACACCAGCTCCTAGCACATTGCCACGCGGAGGGTCAATGTTGCGGGCATTTTCACCGGCTGCCCCTCCTGTTCCCGCTGACCGTGTAAAAACACTACCATCTACAGGTAAGTTTTGTTACAGCCATTTAATTTCTATTCTGGCATAATTTTATCGGTGATCGTCAACAGCAATTCATTCTTGCCCTTAATCTTATCAATCATCAGACAATCACGCAATCTTATTATACTTACATTGTATTATTGGTCTTTTCAATACGTAACAAATTATCCAAATAGGGTCTGTCACATTAGGTACAGACAGGTGTGTATATCCTTCAGTGCCGACCAAGCCGTTGCGTTCGTACGTCCCAGGCACTGGTTCGGAGCGCTGTTTCCCCTTTGCTGCCGCCGATTGTCCTCGGATGACAGAGCAGCTTTACTCCATTACTGGTAATCAGAGTATCGACTTGTAAACAAGTTCATTTTGCTTTGAAAAATTAATTTGCTTGAAGCTTTTTGTCGATACTATGTGTAACCAATTGATGTTCTGCTAAGTAAGCCAACTTATTTTTCGTCTGTCAATTTTGAACTAAATCAAATTTTTATCTTCGCGGAATAAAACGTAATTTATAAGTTATTATATAACTCATAAGTCTTTTGCGTAAGACAATTACTCGTAACCGTTATCAAACTACTGTTCCATGCCCATCGTAAAGCCGTTTTCGCTTTTATACCATCATTTCCTTTGTATTTATTATGAGATTTCGTGTTTTACTTTATCATTTTTGAAGTGTTAGAAATTGTGAACTACATTGTTAAGAAGCGTTTCAGGGTTATTTTTAAATCTACATTCTTATTGAAACAGAAAATTTAAACATGGGGTGTGATGGGCACACATTTTTGCATGCTTTTATGTACTATAATAACCCATATGTTAAATAGGCTTATTAAATGAAAATGTCTTTTTTATTTTTTCCTTTAATTCCTACATTTCAAATATAAAGTGAATAGATGTTTTATTAATCCGAAATAAATGTTGTTATGTTTGATCCCTTCCTTATTATTTTTCTAATATTGGCACAATATATATTCAAATTCAGTCCCTAAATAATTTTCTAAATGTGTTAGCAATTTTATTTATTTATTGTTCAATGTGCAGTGATATAGATGTGCAAAAAGAAAAACAAATCAGATTTAATTTTCCCTTACGAACAATCGCCTCTTTGTTCGTTTTGCGAATTTCAATTCGGATTTCAGCAACTAATTCGACTTCAGGACTCGCTGGGGATGGATATGTTTCGTCCCCTGAACGCAATGTTGCGCGTACATCTTATGAAGATCCTTATTACACTCAATTCTTGGGACCGGCTGCCGGTAGACCGAACATAGCACCCGTAATCGACGAAGAAGCAAGGTACAATCATGCGATATAATAGTGTTAAAATATATAATAAACTGTTTTATATATTTTTTATATAACAATGGTTAATTGAAAGTTTTAAAGACATGAACAATTTTCAGTGAAAATGTTATTGTCGACGATGCATATCAGTTGTATGGCGTAAATGCCATAACCACTGCTCCGCGTCCGATGCCTCGTCTTCCTTTCGATGCCAGGTAATAAAGTAACATACGAACGCTAACTTTTGACAAAACACATATACCGGTACTGATATGTTCAACGGTATGATAATTTGAACAATTTATTTAGAAAAAATATTTAATTCTATTCATGTAATAGGTTGTTTTATGAATTAAAATTATGATACTTGATTAGTCTTACTTAAATACCGCTCGACCCTCGTTAAACATTTTGTTTATTGTTTACTGCTGTGCGTTATTGTGGCCACAATACATATAATTAGCAATGCGATTTTATTACTTAGCGATAGTGTTAATTTGATGGATATATATTAATTGAATAGTATTCTGAGAGACTGGTTACTAACTATAAATGAAAAGATTGTTGTGATAACATATAACTTTGCAGAGTTACTACACAAGCTGATGATATGCAACGCTTGCGCGTGGAAAAAATGGAACGCCAGCTCGCAAATTTAACTGGTTTAGTTCAAAAAGCCCTGCAGGTACCCGCCACTGCAGCCCCAGCAGCGGCCCCACGTCAAGAATTCCAAACATACCAACCTCGACCCGCAAACCAGGGTAATAATATTTTCTGAGCTATTCGGACTATTACCTCACTTCAGGCATATCTTTAACTAGCTAAATCTTATTTACATATAATTAATCTAATGTATATAACTCTTGATTAACATTTTCAACTGTTAATTAATGAAGAATATGAACTATACCAACCGGGGGAACGATGTATTTCTTACCGGCTTACCAGCTCAATCATAATTGCTTAGTTAACGTGGCTTGCGTTTTCCTGCACTCAGATCCGGTGAGATTTGCCAGCGACGACAGACCTCCCAAATTAGGGAGGGACCGATTTCGTAAGTTTATTGAACGCGATCAAAAGAAATGCTCTTAATGCATTGCTAATGATTATATTTTACACTAATATCATTCTTATAATATCACCGCAGTAATTATTATCGTTTCTGAAAGTTTATTTGTATTTAATTAAAACTGTTTATATCAATAGTCTTTTGGGGTATACTAGGCAGATGTGTTGTCGTTTAATTTTACATGCTGTAGATATAGTACTTAAAACATTCCGTTAATAAAAAATAAAACTTTAAATTATCAACATTCGCAATGCATTGTGCACATACACCCTTTAATCACGCCGAACGCCTGCTTGCCGACTCACTATATTTTTTCTTATTTTCAGCTTCCTTGTGTGGTACAATAATTTGTCGTAATATGATTGACTCCATTTGTTACGTCGTTGCTTATAATAACTTAAATTACAGCTTTAACAGATACAAGTGACGTTCAATACCATTCCTTATTTCATGTATGCATTTACAATTATTTTTATTAATTACATGTAAAGTGCTATTAAAGCTAAGGTTGGTAAAAAATTATATAGACAGATTGAGTAAAATCAGCTTTAAAGTTGCTACCCATTAAAATTAGTTAATATCATGTAGATGAAGTTATTATACTGTTACTCGTAATAACGAATTGATTTTTATTTATTTTCAAAGTATTACAAGAACTTATAGTTTCAACTGTGCTAAGACTACGGGATATTGTTTTCAACCACCATATCCAACAAAATTATTAAAATTTTTACTACATTGTTTTCTATTACACTTCATAATGATTATAGATATTTTTGTAATAAATACAAATAAAACTTGTTAAAAATTGCATTCATAATTTTTTTAATAGTAACTGTAATACTATTTTGCTAATAATTGTATCAACAAGATATTGTAAATAATACTGCGTAGCAAAAAGATAATCGTGAAATATTTTTGTGTGATGTATCGTCATCTTTTCATTTAAAGTCTTTTACCTCCATGACAACTTTAACAACTCAAACTCAAAAAAAAATCACTAAAAATTTTTATTAACTACTACCCCATCCACAATCACGAATTTAAAAAAGATTATTGCACCATTTAATAACGGCACATAAACCTTAATTACGGAAAATAAAGAAAGTAAAATTGTTCTGTGTTGATTATTTGTTGATTGTTGATTATAGTGCTTATAAATCAACCCTATGTTAATAACTCACAAATAAAAATTTATTTTTTCAGAGAAGTCTGTGTCCTTTGAAAAATCTGTATCGTTTAGCGATGATCCTCCAGACATGAATTCGCCTAAACAACATTCGCCTCAACATTCAGGTATGCTTATACATTGTCTTTGACAGTATCAATAAATGACAGAAATGCTAATCGGTAACCTGTTCATTGAAGGATTTTCTTGAGTGAAAGATATATACGAATATGTTACATATTTAATGTACTCGAATATCCGGCATTATAACCTATTTTGTTTTCCGGCTCGATATATTTTTTCAGAGATAAATACAATCATGTCAATTCTGTTTCCTTAATAGTAGATGAACAATAGTCATAAAAGTAACCGTTAATTAATTTTCTGTTAATACTCTGCATCACATTTCGCCGGTGATTTATTTGATGTATTACACGAATAATCTCATTATTTAATTTTGAATATCAATATGATTATTAAGTTTGGTGCTGCGTTGTGAACTCTAGCGGCTGTTCGTAAATATTTTTAGTATATCAAGTTGACCAATCATTCATTATAAAACAGTTGCAACGGACTCCGTGGAACGGGCAGTCACATGTCGTTTAATACAATGAACTCTGGTTCAATTATGTGACCACATGAATAGTGGAGTTTAAATGATGGAAAGGTTGTTTCTAATATCTCTGACTATTTACTTTTCTAATATTGTCAATCTGACAATATCAGACTTGCGGCTGCCCACATATGAGAGCTGAAGTTATACACACATTATTGTCCTTAAAGTCACTAAATATCATGTGAAATTAAGATTCAGTGTTTACAAATTTTTAATTAAAAAGTATTGGACCCTTTACGAATTTTTCGTATGGGTATATGCAGTGCTGTGACATGCAATTTGTCACCGCATAGAGTAAGCCCAATACCCTTTTATTAAACCACACAACTGATCGGATTATCAGCAACTCTAATATGGTAGCCACCGGTCAAATGATCTGTAGTACCTATAAATACGGCGAGATATTATAGACGAGTCTAAATGTATTATGTGACACAAAAACTTTTCTCAGTAATCTTTACTCTGAAACGTACACAAATATTTTGATCAATATTTTATTTATTTATTTCAATAATATATTTATTATAATTAGATTAATTGAATGTGATGTGTTAGATGTAGTATTTATTATTTTCATATATAAACATAGATTTATACATACGATTTAACACATTTTTATATCCACTGTATGACAACCATTACAAATAGAATTTTAATAGTCCTGTAAAGCAACGTCGAATTATCATCCTATTGGTAGACACTAAAACATGTGTTCTCTCTGTAGAGATGGGTATTGTATTCTGCCACGACACCACGCAGTCTTTAGTTGTAAACCTTCGTAATTCATACATACATCCAATTATAAAAAAAATCTTATTTTGAAATCAAAATTCCTAAAATTTCAAAAAATAACAATTTTTTAATCATGCAATCAAAGATTTCCTATTTTCTTCTCTTATTACATTCAACCTCGTTAGTTAAGGTCATTATCATAATCATAATTCTTGTATTTGATTTCTTTCCGCTTACTTCTTTGCCATAACAAGCTGATACAAAACCAGCTAAACCGGCAATCAAATCATCCACTTTGCCGAGGACATCTTCACAAGGTAATTGTTTGAAATCAGTTGTTTATTGTTTAATACAAAAAAATATTACATTTGAAGACAGAGCTTCAGAAACGCCACACGCCTTACCTCTTGCAATGATAGCTTGTTTCAGATATTGTCACTTCTATGTTTTTCAAAATTATATTACATTTATTATATTTATTCTTAAATTATTTTAAGTACTTTTTAACAAAGTATGTTATTTTTTTATGTTTATTTTATAGTTTATATACCACATTGACAAGAAATGTTTGTTTAACAGCTTATTGGGTGTAATTTCCAACTTCTATGTTGCTGATATATATAACCAAATTAACTTCTCACAATTCCATGCTTATATAGAAAGCTTAATTTGTTACCACGATATATATGAAACATGCATACTGTACAATTTATTTAGATTTATTGGGCTACCTTTTATTACAGAACGTGATCGCTTGAAACCAGCACCTCCCCCTAAACCAGCTGGTTTGGTCGGACAGCAATTGGCATTAGCTCCCCAAAGGACGTATACTTTGAACGTTGGTCCGGACTTTTATAATCAGCTACGTTTATTACAAAAACAAAGTCACGATCTAAGGATTGAGGTTGGTGTCATTGATTGTGTATTTTCTTTTTTGCTTTCAATGCGAACTTTTTTACAGAGAGCTATAGCGACTTTGTTAAAGCAAATGGCGAATTACTGCTTGCGATTTCGTTAAATAAATGTCGTATACATTCTGAACCTAATAATGCTATAATTCACAGACGCGAAATTTGCGCCGGTCCACATTGTCACAGGCAATTCAAATGAGGCAGTTGATGGCCGAGACGATTGTCAAAATAGGTGCGATAGCAGCCAGCTTCTGCGAGCACGACCCTGATTCGGTACATAAATTCCTATCGTAATTATAATTTTATATATATTTGTATTGTCACATTTAATACATTTTTGACGTCATTTCATTAATTATTTAATGATGTTTGAATATGTATTAAGTTATATACAACATTATCACAATGCATTTTAGCAATTGACTCGAGAGGAAGAAATCTACAGGCAGGACATGTTGCTTCTGGAAAATGATCTATATGAATTAGAAGCTACGGTTGAGCGCCTTCGTGGCCAAGCTGCTAACAGGTGTGCTCTTTGATAAGAACACTATGGTAAAAATAATCGTTGGTTCTTGCAATTTTACTATTTTTCTTAAATTGTAGAGAAACACGTGTGAACATGGCCGACATTGAGCGCATTGCTATGGTGCTTTCCAAGAGCAGTAAAACTGTCGCCGATTGGAAACTTAAATTTCCAATACTTCAAGATACGATGAAAATCAAATTAGCATCTGAAATGGAGAAAGTTAGTAAAGTTAATATCATTTTGCTTTTGGCTAAGTTTATACCAAGTTTTATTATATATTTTAATTTAAATATAAGGTCGTGCGCAAGGAAAAAATGCTTGAAGATGAACCTGAGCGCCTAGAGCTTGCTTTACGACGTTGTAAGAAATTGACGGGTACTTTAGTAACACTGAAAAGGTAACATGCTTACTTATTTAGTTTTATTATTATTAAGAAATAATAGATACTTCACAAAACCTTAAAAGTTGTCAAAAGTTTTAAATTCTCAAATTACTTATTAACACAAAAGTAGAATCTTTCAGAAATTTACTTACATAGATTCAAAATTATACGAATTTGTGTTAAAACGATTTAAGCAGAAATTTAATTAGAAATAAAAAAAAATTAGGTTGGCCTGCGTTCAAGAGCAACGTCTTCCTATCGCTGAAGGTCGAATTTCCCCAGTATCTTCACAAAGCTCCTCACTTACTGCGGGCCCATCATCTGAGGAGTTTGCACCTGAAAATACTTGTCATTTAGCTGCTTCCCACAATAAGGTAAAAGGAAAAACAAAATTTTATTCAATTGAATAATACATATAATTATTTATAGGAAAGAAAAACAATATCTTAATGCGATTTTATTAAATTATACGAATTTTTTGTATAGTAGAAGAAAACCGTTTTCTTCCATTAGTTCATATCATTTGACAATCTAATAATACTTAGTTTTATTTCCAGACGATTTACGCAGATATCTTCATTATAAAATAGTTCAGTTTCAGAGTTTTACATCATTTAACAGTGTATATCGCTTAACAATTGCAGGTTTGCCAAAAGTTTAAAATTTGCATTTTTTTCCAACACTTATTTTTATTTGCATATATATTTATATAGATCTTTTGCTCCCCGTCACCCGGACGGCTTCTTAAAACTAATAATAAGACAGTTGATTACAACAAATTTTGTCTAACATATCGCTTTATCAAAGAATTGTGCATGCACCCCTTTTATTTCTCTGACTTCAATAATTGCATGCCCTTGTTTCATTCGTAGAATGAATTTAGTCTTTCAATTTTTTTTTCATATTTTCTAGATAAATTTTATAGATTATCGCTTGTTTTTTAATTTAGTTTATTTAATTCTAAACTTAATTGAAATATTTAATTAATTAATTTCAAAGTTCGTGTTGTGGAATGATATGGTTTGTAATTTCCGATGTATTCTGAATGTTGCTGTAGAACCGGCCTCAAAATTTACTAAACGTATTTCTGAAATGCATATTGCATTTCTGTATTACGTTCATATGTTGAAATGTTTAAAACAAAATTGGCATCAAAATTAAAAAATTCAACACTTAAAAATTTCATCACGCTCTGTTGGTTTTGAAACATTGTGACAATTTAAATGTATTATTTATTAATATTCTTCGAAAACATTTACATAAAAAGTTTAGGTTGTGAAATTTTCAATAATAGCTGATGTTTATTACATTCGTAACCGGAACCTAAAAATGGCCTTCATGGGTGTACTTATTTGACTCAACGCCATGCCATCATATTGTGATTTTAACTACGCTTTTTGATCGTGTTAATAACGATATTTTCTTAACTAATGATAAACACATCTCTTATTTTCAAAGTAATTCGTGAGCAACTAAAAGTTGACGATATAATCAATGCTGTCCCCAAAGTTAGTACATTAATCACGTTTTAATAATCTGTTTTGAAATATAAGTAAAACTTAACATGACAGATTTGTAACCAAAAATGGTAAACGGTTTTAACTTTTGTACAAACGAAAAATAAGCAGATCATAAGAGAAATTCCTAGGAGACTACAAATAGTTTAAGGGAATAATATTTATTATGACATTTTTTAATATATCTTTGAAAATATCAAATAGTTTACAAAAAATAAAACAGAATCAAAGGAAATCAGTAACTAATACGCCTGTAA
The DNA here is from genome assembly GCA_018245475.1 of Pharmacophagus antenor. NCBI lineage: Eukaryota > Metazoa > Arthropoda > Insecta > Lepidoptera > Papilionidae > Pharmacophagus > Pharmacophagus antenor. The sequence continues at coordinate 91,949 of DWQX01000005.1, forward strand.
TTAAAAAAATAATAATCAAAAATAAACTTCTACACCTACTAGTTTTCAGTGAATACTCTTATACAATTGAAATGCAATCTAAAAATGTCTTCTCCAAAAAACTTTACGAAAGTGTTACTTAGTAACTTTAATAAATTAATTTTGACTTTTATCAACGGCTAAGTTAGCACAAAGACATTACAGTATGTATGATGAGGGCCAATCTGCCTCTTCTAACATTTTCTCTTAGGAATTTTAAAGATATTGTGAGTACTATGAATAAAACACAAACCAGATTTAGTTTATTTTTAGTAGAGGTTGAATTGTGAACTAGAGTACTTGTAAATATAAACGATTTTTCAATATGATCTCATAGTTTTTTTTGTTTGTATAATAATAAATAACTCTTACCGCGTGAAATTTACTAGAAAGTCGAGCAAAGAAATTACCCCACATAACTTGGTATCTTACTCCTGAAATAATTATTATTCAACGCGTACGATAAATGTCCTATGGAAATACTTAGAGAAGTGTCATTATCATAATAAATTCCTATTATGAACGGTGATCGAGTGACTACTTTTTAGTTTGCATTATTGTATTATGAACAGAGTGTGATGATCAAAGCTTAACAGAATACAGCAAAATTTAAAATTCTTTTGCACATATCCTGCAACCAATGCACTACTATCCGTAAACGTCGCAATAAGTTAAGACACCTTAGCTTCCGGAAAATAATGCCAATTTTAATAAACATTACGCGAAAAATCTGCAAATTTTTTAAATTATTTTACCTTAAATTCTAGATTTGCAAGATTTTTCTTTGAATGTTGCGAATAAAACCGGAATTGACAACGTCATTAGCTTGTAAATTTATCAAATACCATTTTACATCTTTGTCGTCACTTGAAATATTTACTTGATTTTTTTTTATGTCATTGAAAATTGTTACAAATGTATTTGATTACGTGACTAGTGTATATACTATATATATATGTATTTTATTACTTAGTTATACAACATATTGAAGATCACATTAAAACCTGTGTAATATTTACGATGTGTCATACTTGTCTTGTTATTTTAATGATGGTATTCGTCGTCTTTTTTTCCGTCATGAAACCCTTCAGTTCGCCTGGAGACAGAGCCAATACTTCCGGGAAGCCATAGTTATTAACGAGTAATACATCTCTTCGTAATATATCTATATTATTATTATTATTATTATTTTTATCATTATTATATTCATAATACTCTGGTTTCGATATTTTTTCCAACATTTTATTCCACGTCCGTATTACTTTATTTATGTCTTTACTTTGAGTATTCATATATTTCTACTTAACTAACACATACCGCTTACTCCATGTAGACATATCGATGCACAATGGTACACGATGCTTTATCAACATGGTGGTTCAAAATTTTAAATTAGTCGAAACCTGATCGAACACTTACGGAGTTTTAAATATTTTTTACAGTCGATACAGTTTTGAAAGAATCGGTACGCATGCTTACATATATTTAAAATATTACTATTTATTAAATTATTACTCGAATGCAATGTCATCGTAGAAAGCCCGGTACGCTTAGATTTTTTAAAAATAATTTACATTTAGCTTTGCAATTGAAAATTTGCTAAAGATGCCGCCTCTAATGATACAAAAGTATTATTATGTAATGTAACTCATCATACAACTTTCAGCTACTGTACAATCCAGTATTATTATTTTACCCTTTCTTTTTTTATTTATAACACCGTAAACCTAGATGAAAGTTGTGTAAGTATATCGTGGCCGTTGATCGATTCGCAGCTTGGTGTTGTTAGTAACAAAACATTGAACATTTTTCTTTTTCTTTTTTCTATGACAGAAAATATTATGCCGACTGTGGAATGAGCAATGCAAATTTAGTTCATATTGAATGCATAGGAAGTGAATCGCATGATAATGACGTAAACATAAATGTTCTACGCGCACGAAAAGTTTACATCATTAATACATTTAATTACTAAAACAGTTTACCGACTAAAAGCTAAAGAGTTGTTTCGCATTCTTTAATTGAAATCATTGGATAACTAAATATGTTCATCTGAAACACTTTAAATTTTCTAAATCTACTTCTAAAGCATATTGCGTATTTCTCTTCTATCGAAAAAAAAAAATTTTAGAATGCATTCACTCTTTAAATTCTGTTGGACAAACAATTAATATTTTATGAACAATTCCTTACTGTCACAATTTTGTTTGTCCAAACACTTAGTTTTAGACTTAACAAGCATGTGGTATTTGTCTATATGATTGCTTAGTAATAGATTGTGCATTTTGCTGTTTTGTTTTTGTTGCAGCACTGTAGAAGAAGCAGCTCACAACCTAGAAATTCAGGATTGCAATAAGCTCCTTTACGAACCTACCATCCTCCATTCCTTCAATTTCATCAATTCCCACCTCTCATTACTGTATAACTCATCTAATTCTTTAATGTTTTGTGGTAGAGTTCATATTAAATTCTATTAGTCGTTATTAAACATTGGTATCATTTTTCCTTCTCTTCTCCCCTTATCTATTTCTCACTAAAGAGAAAATTCAAAACTTGTAAAATTTGCTAATTCCATTTCAATCCTTCACCTTATTTCACAATTTTCACACTTTTTAACTGAAATCGTGATATGAAATAGTCTAACCCAAGCAACTGGAGCACAGGTAATTTATTCTTTAATCTTTTCAACTGTATCTGCTTTTAATATAATATGTATTGTTATATTAATATTGAATAATAATAAGGATGCACAATGGATAAGTATCATGAGATTCAACTTTGGTAGTAGTTCGCGCGGATCACTTGGGCTTTTACCTTAGTCATTACTCTTAAAGCAGTCACAACGATCAGCTTCGTTTCTTTAGTAGCGTTGTTACAATTAGGATACGTCACACGAGTTTTTTAAAATTTTTGACTAATGGCAAAATCGTCACAATTGTTAAGAGTTTGATTATTTTCAAAAGTATTTTTATGCATTTTATGTATCACTAAATTTTAATGAATATAATATGTATTTTGTATCACGTTATGTCCAGTATATTTAAGATTTTCATGTATATTATATCATCTGTCTTCGCCTGTACCTTTATCCATAATGTCATCACATTTGACTAACCACAGATCATGAGCAGTTATACTACACTTTCTCCCTTTTTGTGGCCAAATACGATAATAAATAGTTTAAGCTGAGCATGTTCTAAATTTATTATTACAACATAGCTAAGAGGAAAAATACTGTAAAACTATTTGGCAACAAAAACAAAGCCTTATATCTTTTATTTTTACTATTTCTTTTTTTTTTGAATGATTGTGGAAGCATTTGATTTAGTCTATCAATATTATTGTGGATATTGAGTGCCATAAGTGGATTTATTTGTATGATTGTTTAAATGTTTTTGGTTCAGTATATGTTTTAATATATATTAAAGGCGTTGTTGCAATCACACGAGGTTTTATTTGTTTTATAAGAATTACTTAACTTCACCTAGTGCTAGTATTGCAACTCCGCTTTTTAATTAAAAGTAATGAATACAACTAGAAAAAATAATTAATAATATACAGGGCACCGGTAGCGTCATCCCCATGCGAACCCCAACAAATAGAGGAACAACGGACGTGCGGCCAGAGAACGCCCTCGACGCGCTACTAGATGAACTGCAAACCTTCTCTAAACCAACGGAACGCGGGGGTAGAGGCGACGGCGCTCTGCGGCGTCTACACTCGTATCCTAGCGGCAGCGACACTGATGCCTCACCACCGGTTCGAGCCCGTGGCCAGCATCCGCCCAAACCGCCAGTACCCGAAAGGCACCCGGAGCTTTTGGCCCTAGCAGCACGCCGAGCGCCGCCTCCTCCTCCGCCAAGGACCACATCGAGGTCTCCTCTCGCTTCTCCTACATCACCGTCATCCCCCCCACTTACTGAGTCTGATTCTTGTTGCCCTGACCCTGATACAAATCACGATCGTGACGAGCAAGGTAGTTCGCGCCAAGTAATTCTTGAACAAAGGCATCAAGAATTACTAAAGAAACAAAAAGCTCTTCAAGAACAATATGCTCGTTTACAAATGATACACAGAAGTGGGCCTAATCTTCCAGCGAACGTTCAATTAGAATTAAAAAAAACCGGCAGTGAGTCGAACTTACTAAGCAAAATGAATTTAAATCTTGCTCCCACAAATATGTCTGGTAGTATGACTCATTTAGCCGTTGATAGCGAAAGTAAAAGAAATGACGTGAACGCCCTGGAAAACCTAAATGCTCAGTTGCCCAAAACGTCTGACGCTATGGCCACCACGAATAAAGTTTACGAGACTGACATACTGTGACCATATAGTCACTGCTTTTGATACACGTTTTAATTTTGATCCCAATTTTATATGTCGTCTATTCGTAGCAATGAATTATTTAATATCCACATTTGTAACAACACAATTTGTGTTCAATTGCATTTTACGCATGTATGTGACTGCGTAGTGTAACGCATATCCTACCTACTCATATGTATAATAAATATTAATTCCCTATATCCATCAAAAACAATCCTCGCGTCCAAACATTGTCAAACGTCAGATCTTAGAGGTAAAACTATTAGCGAAAAATATTGTTAACATTGAATTAAATACCAATTACCATAACCTGAGAAAAAAAACCGTAGTATAATAACATTTATCCCAACTTATGTCAATGGTATCAATTTAAATTAAACGATAACATAAAATATTAGGTAATAAACAAAAATAAGCATAAAAGTATTTTTGATTTTTCTTGTCATATTGGTTTATTTCTTTGCGAGTTACTAATAATCGAAAAATATTTTTTGAATTATATTTTATTTTTAAGATTAAAAGTAAGTTTTTTAAGTTTAAAGATTTTTTTATATCCTAGTCTATTTAACTATGGTGTTTATAGCGACACTCATATTAATCATAACAGTCACTTCCTATATGTTACTTTAACGTTCACATTCAAAATTATTTGTTCTGGAAAACGGAACACAGGTGACAAATAACTTCGAATAATCAGACCAGAACCTTGGTATATCTTTCCCATCAAAAAACATTTGTTTTCCTCTGTAATAATCTATTAGTAGATTATTAAAAAGCATTTAGTTGTATGAATTCACACTTCTGTAAGGCAATCGGCAATATTATATAAATGTCTAAAGATAATCAACTAATAAATATATAACGTAATAAACTTTGTAAATTAGTAAAGTAAATTGCGCCTTTTCTCCGAGTCTCCCAGTTGTGTGAAACCAATATTAAGTAAAGAAAAACTTTATAAAGAACCTTTACCTTGACCGAAAATTTACCCACAACTCTGTTAATATTGCACGTTACCCCAAATAGCATACTTATATTAACAACCTTATTTTTCTCATTTATTCATATCTTCGTAAATTGATCCATCTTTAATTGAGATTTTTATTTAGCGACCGCTATTCGTTTTTACATAAAACTTCAGGCACAACGAAATATATATATACTAAACAGGAGCGTTAAATTTTATATGTTAGCTAACTTTTTAATAAGTTTAGTCTCGAAATTTTACCAACTTTAATTGAAAAAGTGTGCTAACAAAATTTTAAAAAACGTGGTCGTTAATACTCTCCAATAGTAAACTATAAAATAATAATGTGCAGCCGTTTACACAAAAATTATTTCATTAGACACGCGTGCGTTATTGTTTTTAAGTAACTGACTTAAACTGCGCAGAATCGTAATATTTTGCTAAAAAACTTATTGCGTGATTTTATTATGCAGTAAAATGTTTCTATTTTCTGTACTAGCACTTATAAACCGTAAAATATTTCCCCTAATAAATGTGATTAACTCGATAGATAACGAATGAAATATGAAGTGATATTGGTGTAATAAATTTGAGGACTAACGTATTCTTATTTTTAGACTCAAATATATCAGCATTAGAAAATAATTAGGCAAAAATTTATCAGTAGTCACATTATAACCTGTTCCATTCTCTTCGTTGCTACGCTCTGATAGTGCACGCGCTTGGTCTTGTCCGAATCGGTTATCAATAAGTTAAAATGTTAACAACTGACAAAATTATTTACAAAAGCATTTTGATATTTCCATAAATTTTATTGTTAAATAGTTTCGCGTAATCGTTACGAATAAATTTGATTGCTATGCACAAGTTTAGGCCGCGCAGGCTTTTATGACTATATGCTCACACATTTCATATATTATAAATAGGTATATTAGCACACAATGATTGAGCACATTATTAAATTTAATTTTTATGAAAAGGGAGTTTTACAATACGTTTACGAATATTATAAAAATAGTGATAAATGATTACAACTATGTTACTTTCTCTGAGAAGTTACGAAAAGTATATAGGGGTATCATACTGACTATAAAATAGTATGTTTATACTTTATTGTACCAAAATATGCCTAATTGTGAGAAACAGTTCATCTTCTTTTGTTTATAAATTGTTTTATGTACACAAATGTAATAATATTACTTTTAGACTTCCGTTTCTTATTTTTTTATTTAGTTTGCTAGTTCGTTTTTTTTTAATATTCATAAACATTCATAAGTACAATTTCAGTTGCTTTAATGTAACAAAATATAACATAAGACAGCTTAAATTTCATCCAAAAAGTTTTTTCTATTATTATCCGAAAATCATCGAAATTACAAATCTAAGGCGTTTAGTTTAATAAAATTAAGTTACCGAAAAATTGTTCTCTAACCAAATTAAACCACCTGAATTATAAATTAAGAATTTTATTATTATAATTACTTTGGATCAGTCATTTCTGTTTAAATTTTATGTGTTAAGAAATTTTTTCAAAATATGAACGTGCAGATATGTATCATTTGTAACAGCGAAATGTAAAGTATGATATATTTGAAAATAAATGAATATTTTTATCACACAAGCACCTGCCTTGTGTACACCAAACTGAAAACAAAAAAAAACCGTAATGAATTTTGTAATAGATAAGTTTTTTCTAACAATCATATTACTGAGAACAGATCAGACACTTCCATGGTGAGGTGGGGAAAAAGTATTGCATATTCACTGTAAGCACAAGGTAAACTGTTACCTATGTTGTTTTCATTAAATGTGGAATATTTTCGTGTATCGCCTTTAGTGATATGCAATTTCTATATATATATATATGGGAATATTTCAAGTTTAACCATAACCGATCATGCCATATGAATAATATGACCTATTTTGTATTTCATTTTACATTCCTATTTTATTACTCATCATAAACTAACATTTAAGTTTTGAAATTTTCTTTACATTGTAATTATTTAATTAAGTGAAGTTACGAGATAGTAGTTATTTTCAATATACGCAAATTTATAATGTGCCAAATGTAATAAGGAAATTTTTTACTTGCGATTGGAAGTTCATTATTTTCGTAGAAACTTCAGTTGTATTATAACTGACACGTTTAATTTGTTCTTTAATTGCGTATAGCTTGAGCTATTAGTAACTATTTGTTGTTATAAATTATCATTTATTATTATTGATTCTTTACATATTAGTACATACATGTTATTTGTAAAGTTAAATCAAGATAGCTTGAACATATTTTAATGTGGATTTAAATAAATATATACAAGTCAAGTTAATGGTTGTATGATTATTCATTATTCCTCCTGTTTATTTAAAATCGCTATAATAATCTCATCTAGTTTACACTACGAGATTTAATTACATAAAAGAGAACAGCTTCTAACAAGTCAATACACTAAAACTCCTGGTCAGCCATGGTATTATTTTACATTGTATAGTCCTTCAGATAGATACATTTATTTTGCTCGGTTTAGTTATGGAATAATAAAGACGGTACGAGAATATTTATACTCTCTAATTTTAGCATATTTCATCGCCCCAGAGGGCGCGTACGTACAATAGCACTGAATCTTTTGACGTCTTAAATTCTCTCACTATTTGTACGTTTATCATAGCCATCAAAAGGGGTTTAAATAAACACAATTGAAAATGAAATATACAATCAAAACAATTTTAAGAACGCGCATTTAATGTATCCTTTAAAAACATTTGTTAAGCGTACATAAAGTAGTAAAGTTATTGTTTTGTATAATGTTCTCAAATACCTTTGCAATTTATGTTAAACCAAATGAAGGCATTAGTAACAACGATCCCTTATAGTGAGTAGTCAGATGGTATAACGTTTTTGCCGTACCTAAAACGCAAGTTTAGAGACGTTGAATTCAAAATTGACCGAAATAGGCCATTTTGCATGCGTTGATAAGATCACTATACATCGGTTACATGTCGCATCTGACAATGTCGTTATAGTTAAGTCGTTCTACAGGCAATGTCAGGTTCGAGATGATGCTTCGTACAATATCAGTTTACCGATGCCTAATAAATGGATATATGGACGGTAGTGTTCATGTGAATATGTCCTTAGGTCTACTTTCTGAGTTAGGGAAATTACAAATATTTTATCTAGATTATAATAATAATATTAAATACGACCGAAAAATGTGTTTTCAGATATTTATATTTTGCCATATGCTCTGTATAATAATAAAATTACTATTATTTTGTAAATTCATTTATATAATTTAATAATGGGCAACGTTTTTAAAACGAAAATCAACTATTAAAAGCATTGCAGCAATAGTATCATGATATATATCTATCTAGTCAATTATTTTTAATAAGGGATATTGTTCTCAAATTTCAAGTAGCAGAGACAGGTGACTACATTTTATATAATGACATCGGTGACCTGATTTTATTATTATTATTATTTATTACTGTAATATTAATTTTTTAAACTAGAAACAGCAATTAATGGATGATAAAAAAAATTATAGCGCTCTACCGCAACGTCAAAATGCATGAAAAAATATAGTTTTTATGTTGTTTTTTTGGTGTGGAATTTGAAACTTCTAAAGAATATTAAACACTTTCAGAGTTCTGTTACATAACAACACACGTACAACGTAACATGCTTGATACTTCATTATTCATCATCATTGTCAGCTTGTGTCAGTCCACAGCTGGACATAGGCCTTTCCCAATGACTTGCACAATATGTGGACCTTTGCTCTCCTCATCCGGCCGCTTGTCATCGTTCTAAGTCGTCGGTCCATCTAGTGGGAGGGCGCCCAACACTCCTTCGTCCTATGCGCAGCCTCCGCTCCAAGACGTTCCTCCCCCATTTGCCACGGTCATTCGGCAGATATGGCCGGCCCACTGCCACTTCAACTTGCTGACTTTAAAAGCTATATCGACCACTTTTGTTCTCAGTCGAATTTTTTCGTTTTGGATCTTATCGCTTAGAGAAATATCGAGCATAGCTCTTTCCATCACACGTTGAGTGACCTTAAATCAGTGGACTAGCCCAGAGGTCAGAGCCCATGTTTCCGCTCTGTAGGTGATCGCAGGGAGGAAGCACTGGTTGTAGTCTTCAGCAAATGATAATTTACTTATATCGTTAATACGAAGTGTAAACGATCAAAGTAAATTATCATTTACTATAGGTACAAAGTGCCGGTTATAGTTACTGTTCATTTTGATATAATATAACCAGATCGTTAATTATGAGGAATTAATAATGAGGAAATAATTTAAAACAATTAATATTACAGTCTTTTTTACATTATAGTTTAGTGAAAATATTAGGTACTTACATATAAAATTGGCGTACTGTCGTACTGGCCACTTGGATCTCAAATATCCTCTTTGGTTAGAAATACCAATTTAAAATTTATACAGCTATTTACTCATGCATTTGTTTTTTGAAAACCGTAATCCATATCTTTTTTCTTTGCGTCACTCAGTTTACAAGATGGAAAACTTAAAATATTGCGATATTTACGAGTACGAGTTCCGCCACGGAACCAGTGCTACAGAAACGGCTCGAAGGATCAAAGATGTGTACGGCGATGGTGTCGCAAAAGAAAACAAAGTGCGTTTTTGGTTTCTATGTTTCCGTTCTGGAAATTTCGATCTGCATAACAAGCCCCGTGGGCGGCCTCAGTCCATAGTTGATAATGAAGAATTGAAGGCTATAAACCACGTCCGAGTTAGCTGCAGGCTACGGTGTTAGTGACAAGACTTTTAATCTACTTGAAGTTAATAGGGAAGGCGAAAAAGCTTGATATTTGGATCATGGACAAACGCGCGTAGACTGCTGCGTTACATTAGTCAATTAGCATAATAATTAAGGTATTTTAAATTGAATCATTACTTGTGATGAAAAATGGATCTTGTGAGCTAATCGGAAATGCTCACCGTAATGGCTGAACCCTGGAGAACCAGCCAAATCTTGCCCCAAGCGAAAATTGACGCAAAAATAGTTACTTGTGAGCGTTTGGTGTACTAGTGCCAGTGTTGTTAACTTCAGTTTTCTTAAATTTGGCCAGACGTAACCATGATGGAAATGCTAGCTGCTAAATAACCGAGGCTGGTTAATCGCCGTAGGCCACTGCTGCATCAGGACAACGCTATACCACACACTGCACAACAGACAGTTACCAAATTAGAAGAACTTCAATTGGAATAACTAAGACATTCACCGTGCTCCTCGAACCTTACCCCAACAGATTACCATTTTTTTTTTCGAAATTTGGATAACTTCTTGCAAGGGAAAAAAATCAACTCTGACGGGGCAGTCCAAAGCGCCTTTTAAGATTTTATTGATTGGCGTCTGAATGATTTTTTTAGTAACGGGATCAATACCAAACCTATGAGATGGCAAAAGTGCATAAACAGCAATGGTAAATACTTTGATTGAATAAAGACATTATATTTTGAAAAAATCGACTTTAGGTTACTACCTTAGAAAACGCCAATTTCATATGTTAGGACCTAATGTGATAAATATTATGTCGTAGCTATGTGAACTCATTGATATTTTCTTGTTTGTGTTTTATTGGCCGTGTTCTCTAAATTAGCGAAAAATCATCTACGTCTCCAAGACATTGGCCACGTAATTGACATAAAATGACGTTCAATTGATCATTAATTAGTTTATATTAATTAAACAGTTACAGATTTTCTATGAGATAGGAACATGGAAACTGGGTCATGGCTATCCAGAAGGTTCTAGTAAAGCGCATTATGCAGTGGTCGTATTACCCGATACGGGGGCGTGTCGTTACTCTTTATTCTGATAGGTGCACATTTTACAAGAGAGCCAGTGGGCGTATACGGTCCGCTTTCAGTAAATTGTGTGAATTCACAATCGATCGGACTTCCATTATTTGTGACCCCCCAGAGCCCCCCAAAAGGATTGGGGAGGGACTAGGGGCACCCGAAATCTGATTTAATCAAGGTGTATTTCATCGCGTAATATTGATATAAAAACTAATGATATACCCATATTTCATAAAGATCTTTATGTAAAATGTACATTTTACTAATAACTATTTGAACTCTAAGAGTGAAGAGAAGATATCTTTTAAAACTCGGGACTTCATGACAACTAAATTCTATCTCTAAATGTGAGAAAATCCTAAAATGACGTTCTTACGAACCTTTGCAGCAATGAGAAGTATCAACATTAAAATTCTAAGAATAGTTAGCAAATATTATTGAGTGACAAGTATTTAAAAAGTAAAATGTATCGTCAATAAGCCAAAATGAAGTGTGGTTAGGCAAAAGTAAACTGTGAACTCTAATCAATTAACAACACAAACATTTTATTACCGATATTTGTTAATTGGCTGATATTTTCTGACTGGCCCCTAGCCGTAGTGGTCTATTGAATGCTTTGTAACGCGAAAGTCCTAAATTCAATACGCTGGCCACAGAAATAAAGGAGTCTGGATGTTGATAGGATTTTTGGAACCCGCCTAACTAGCTAACCCAATGTCGAAACTTTCGCCATAACAGCATTGCTGTGTTCCGGCAGTCATACATGTAAGAGCTAGTAGCATTCTAGACCAATATACTTCATCATCCATGGCCTCATTGTCACTTAACATCTGATTAAATTGAGGTCAAGCGTTTAGCTCCGAACCAATAAAAAATACTAATATTTATTAATTTTAATACTCCTTTATGTATAACCGCTTAACTTTTTACTGACGGGTCCGATCTATTTGTATGAAAAATTACAATATCGAAGTTGTTCCCAAAAAAAAAAAAATCCAACCCCCGAAGGCGGTAAAATATGAAACGTAGATTTTAAACAACTTAACTTCTGTTTAAAGTTCGTGAATTTGATAAGTATTTTTACATAAGAAATAATACATCGCAAAATTCATTTTATAAAACTAACAACTTACCGCCGCGGTTTATAAGTTCTATCACATTGATTTGCATCCGTTTCGTCAATGATGAATAGAGAATGCAACATGATGCTGCATAAATATCATAATACAGTTTCATTATTGTGGCATTCGAATTACTTTACATACAGGTGAAAATGCCGCCGGTCTCAAAATTTCGTTATGGGAAAATATTATTATTATGTTTGCACAGTTTCAATTATATCTGATACGTAATTATCGTAATTGTTGTCGAAGGATTTTTTTTTGTCACAGGTAATTTTTATCTAAGTACCTGAAGACTAAGTCAGATTATTACGAATATTGCTACTTTCTGAACTTCAGCTTTTAAAGAGAAGAGTTCCTAATTCTTTCCAAAATATTTAATAAGAAAATGTTCTTTCCACACATCATCATAAAAAAAACTATTCGGTTACATAGTTCATATTTTCACCTGTTTTTTTTTCTCTAGGTATATGATATACTTTAATTTTCTTAGTATTTTATTTTTAAATATACACTGAGAATTGTATTATGTGATTAACTCTTTATACAAGTTTACTGAACTGTAGCGTGTTTATAGCAAAGCTACTTTCGTATATATTCAACTGCACTATTGTTTTTTACGATCAGTTAATTATGTAGCATATTGTCATAATGTTAGTTGCAAAAGTACTCGATGTCATGTTGAGTTTTAACTCAACATGACATCGAGTACTCTTACACACAATAATTTGGTCTGATCATACAAGGTTGACCAACTTTCCGTCTCAAATTTCGTTTCAAGTCTGACTAAATACTATATATTTATGAGTCAAAGTACCGTCTCCTTCAGACAATACTTATAATCAAGTGCAAATTGACATCATGTGTTTATGCTTGTTCGCCAATAGCGTAGTTTTACTGATATAAGAATCGATTTCCAATGAAAAAGAAATGATTGGAAATCGATATAAATATAGTTGTCTCCAAGTATTTTACCGAGCCATTTTAATTTTATTACAAGTTGTGCTATTTAGAACGTCTATAGACATCTAGCGACGGGAATAATGAAATAAATTTGTTGCGTACTCTCTGTGAGGTGGCGCCATGTATACGGATCAATAGTACTAAGGACAGGAAGTACGCAAGCGCAAAAGGCTTATAGCGACACAGCCATGACCTGCTTAAATAGCTCAATGGGTGATGCGATTTGTTCAGACAGTTATTGATTTACATGCCAAATACATCTACACCAACAAATAGGTCTATATTCGCGCATACTCTCTACGCCAGCAAATGAACGGCTACTTAGGTGTATCAAGCGGCGCAATTTTCAAAAGTTAAAAAATTAATAAAATCGGAAATGAATAATTAATAAATACAAATAGAAATTATTATTATAAAAGGTGATGAATAAACTTGAATTTTTTATTTCTTTTTACCATCTCTATATTATATTTAACATAACATCATTGAAATCAAAGAAAAATATATGTAGCTGACTTCGTACATCATACAGATAAGTTTTTATATAAATAAATTAATTTTAATATAAACTTTAGTACGGGATTTATGTTATTACTAATTATGTTCCGTTCATAGTTTCGTGGCCTATATTGCGGTCATAGGCCACAAAACTATACACTATAAAACTTAAATATATTTTAAACATTAATTTAACATCTTTTGACAGAAAGAAGAGATGCTTTTTATCTAGATTTCCAATTGTTAGTTTTTAACGAATTTCAGCTTATTTTAAGGGGAAAAATACTGTTGTTACCTTAAATATATTTAAAAATATTCGTATCACGTTACAGTACCATTATTTCAACATTGATGAACGTCCAAAGAATTTGGCGAAGATATTATAAATTCAACTAATCCACATTTTATTTTAATCTTGTTTTAACATTATTGACTATGATCAACACTTTTTCTGTATATTATTATATATATAATATTCGATATTATAATATATAGATAATAATCGATTGCCACCTTAATGTATTAATTTCCCAAATGAATAATAACAGATGACAAACAATTAAATATACAATAATCTATGTATATATAATGTGTGTTTAGGGAATAGGACATTCGCTTCGTAGTTTGTAAGTAAGCGTAGCTACGCAGAGCCTTTTGCAATATTGGCGATGCCGCTCAGCTTAAGTTCAAGATCACGCGGTGGCTTAAGTAAATTAAATCGGTTAAATAATTTAAACATTTAGTAATGGTTTTTTAAACTAAAATTCTATTGCTTCAATATCTTAAATTCACAAAGAGTAAAATTTGTTTTGGTTGTAATACCAAAAAAAATATTAAATTGTGTATTTTCATTAGTAAAATGTGGAACACACCTCCAGAAAGTTATTTAAAAGGGTTTAACTTACACGAAATAATAATATAACAATACAAAAACAAAAAAAAATAAGAAACAAAACAAACATGAAATATTTAGTTTTATGCACGTTAATAAAAATCAAGGAAGTTGCCGATACAAAAATTGAAAGAGAAAAAAATCATTAAAAAACACCAGACAGCAAATACACGGAAAAAAATATTAAAAGAGAAAAAAGTCAATAAAAATTAAAAATAAAAGCGAAATAAAAAACAATAAATAAATGATATACCAAATAGTATAAAAAATATAAAAATATTACTGAACTACTTTGAATAGTTAATAATACGTGGCAAATGATTAAATATTATTTGTATTTAATATTCAATTTTTGAAGTTTAAATGGCCATTGCTCTTAAAAACAGCTACAGTTTGCTATTAATTTGTTAAGGGCTTGAAATGTGTTAGTGAAAAATATGTGCATTATCAAAAAAAATATAGTATTATAAAAACGTATTACGCTGTCACATGTTATAAATATCCAATATTTATAACATGTGACAGTATGAACAATAAAAAAAAATTATTCAAAAGTAATGTGGTCTGTCTTTCCTCTTAATGAAATACTAGATATTTTTTTAGATATGTAATTTCTAAAACAAATTATTATGTCCAAGCAAAAATACAGCAATATAATAATAATAATGAGATACATAATAGAACATTCCTTCTTACATGATCTAATAGCGCTACAATTAAATTTTTAAATAATTTAAATTAAATTTTTTCCCTCTAACATTACTCCCCGTTTAGTCTTCATATATATTGGAAGTTCACTTTGGTCCGATGCTAGTCTTATTTCAAAGTCCCTTAAACATCTAGTGTCGAAGTCAGCATCTGAAAGTAAAAAAAAATCTTATTTAGAAAAAATCATTGAAAATATTATTTTAGTTCCGTTATTTTACAAACTCATTTAAAGTGTAGTAGTAGTAACAAGAATAAAATTATGAACTGAGATGCTGATGAAAATAATTTTGATAGTTGCAATAATATTCGACAAAATATTATATTGTAGTTCACACGAGTGTGAATCAATGTGTCACGAGATCACCATTTATCAATTAATAACTATTTAAGAAGCAGTAGATAATGTAAAAAAATGTTTTTTGGCTTTGGCGAACGGATACATGTGCGACGCTGTAGGAGAAATCATCGAGGCTCAGTAAGGTACACTAGGCAACCATAAGTTGTAAGATATTTTTAATTTTCCTCTCAATACAGAAAAGCGTTAACCTAGTCCAGGAGTTGTGAAGTACTAGGTCATCAAAAAAAGCGAGGTTTAAAAAATGTTATATTAAAGTTGAAGTAATATTAGCCTATTTAACCGACGACAAAAAGAAAGTTATCATTACAAAGCAAATATTTTCTTTTTCCTTTGTGGTTCGATTTTGGATGTTATTATTTTGTTTAAAAATATATATATATAGATGTCCCCGTTTGATAATTATATATGAATTTAAAATTGCAAGATCTTTAATCCATTAGCAGTAAACGTGCATTTTGGATTTATTCATTTCGGTTGAAACTTTAAGCTATTCTAATTCATCTTTCTAACTTATATAGAGAAAAATATTTTATATCAAATTTCATCCTCCAAAATATTAAAAAAACATTTTAGAGATGTTAAAATAGAAAATTTTGTTTTACTTGTTTTTCTTAATTTCTCTTCGTATTCCTTTACTCGTTTATTTAATTTTATTTCATCGACTCCGCTGTTTGATAAAAAATTATTATTTTTTGGATAAATACTAATTTTTTAAATTCAGCTATAGTCATTAGAACCTTGGAACTACCAGGAACTCTGAATCAAAGAAGAGGTATGTTGCGACGCGTAGCGGTGACCGCGATTGTATAAGTTACCGACATTATGTAAGCATCAAAGAGAATCATAAGTAATAATAGGTCCTTTAGAAAAAAAAATAGTAGAAGAGCATCGACATTAGCATCAAAGCTGCTTACTTTGTAATGTAATCTTTCTATTATAACATTCGTAGAGGCGCTTGAAAATTGCCTTTTCATATTGTAATCGTATATTTGTTTGGCAAAAAATTAAATTGTACATTTGCTTGACAATTGTAATTTTTATATTTTTTGAATAAAATATTGTACTAATTATGGTAAAATCATTAATTGTCTATGACGCAGTGTCGGATTCAATTCCCAGCTGAAGATTATAACGTAACTTATTATTATTAAACATGACTGTACTGCTGAGTTACTTGTACCCTTTTTTATTAGACGACGAAATTTGAATAAAAGTAACAAGAACCTAAAAATGTTGCCGAATAATTTGAACATTAACTCTTTTATAACCCAAAGGCGACAGAACAGTCCCTACTAATAACATAAATATTCACTCAGTGGGGAAACTCACCCTCCGCACGCATCTCACGCACGAAGCAACGCCAGTCTTAGCCGAAGCAGCGTTAAAATAGGTCACTAGGATTGTTTTTTGAAAGTTACTCCAAATTAAAGCTATGATATTGACTTTAAATTAAAAAAAAAATACCGTAAAAAGTTCTGTGTGTAGCGTTTAGAATCTGTGGGTCAGTGAGATGCGTGTGATGTGGGTCAGTGATTGTGTATTAAAAATAAATTTAAAATTTCATGTTGAATGGTTGCTAATCTTTAATCCCTTTCGAAAAAAATAATTAAAGCAACAGTGAGTAACCTTTTAATACATATTTTTTACTTTCACATAAGTTATACGACATTTTTGTGACGTAATAGATGTTTTAACGGTTTATTTAAAATTATATCTCAATTTATTGTTGCAATAAATGTTACATATGTTCTCACATTTCGTTTATTTAATAAAGCTAATCACATTGAAATATTTAAATTGTGCGGTAATAATTTCTACCGTTTACATTTTATTTGAATTATTAGCGTCACTCCATTCACTAACTATGCTATCACTCTCTGGTTTTGTTGTACTACCTGGTGAGTTGTTATTAATAAATAAAAGTATAAAATATATTGTAATGATGACTGCTACTCAGTACAACATAACAACGTACGCAGCGAACACGCACCCGTGCAATGTTTCGATCGCGCGGGGTACGAGGGTGCGCGCGGACGAAGGTGAAGGGCGTCCCCCATACTCAAATATTTGTCGCAGTCTGCAAATACATTCCCGCTATCGAATAAAGTTTTATCGAACGATTCTGTTTAAATTCGACGTTCTATTTAATTTGAGCAAATAATTATACGACAATAAACAATTATACGAAAATATGTTGTTCAGGCATATAAAATTCGCTATTAGCTTATCATTTTTTTTTTAATTTAATTGCCATAAAATGTAAATAATAAGAGTTTAAAATTTATCGAAATTTACAATCTATAGGTATAATAATTGGATATTAAAGGCGGCGTCCTACCATCGTGTATTTATACTATTTTTATTACTAAAAAAAATCAAACGTGCTTACTAATAATAGTCGCTTAGATTTTCTTCATCGCCAATGGGCTAACATTTAATTTCAATTTAAAGCAATATTAGGAGACAACGACGCCGTAGTGGTGAGACGGGCTAGCTCAGATAAGAAAAGTAATGTAATAACATCCTATTAGTAATATTACTATTAGAACTTTATACAATTAATTTACGTAATTATTATTGTTAATAATTTATTCTCAAACAATTTATGTTACAGTTTAGCATTTTACATACGTTTTTAATATTAACAGTTGGCTATGATCTTAAAAGAAGTAGTGAATCGTGACGTGATGTGTATATTTGCGTTAAAAATATTTTCTACCGACCTTTTTCCTTAAATGTACACTCTTATTGTCGACGTAGCTCTGAATCGCGAGATAAATGAACCTGTATTGGGCTTTATTTTGCACCATGCCCCTACGCTGTGTCCTCACCGTCTTTACCGTGTTATGGACGTCTATGTCGCAGTTGAAACCTGCGAAAATAAAATAATAAAATGATATTTATAATTTATTTTCATTGAACGCATCTGCAAAGAACTTAATACTGTATTAAAGTAAACCTTATTTAAACAATAATATACAATAAACCTTATATATTATAATTGATAGAAATTATTTACTCTTTCACAAAGATAAAAATAAAAAAATATATATAAAATGCTGATATATTCTTAGGTGGATTTAAGTTTTTTTAAGACGCGTCTGGTTTGTGGTATAATTTATTAGGAAAATTAAAATAACAAAAAAAACATTGGCAATATTTACATTAAACTAAAGCTAAAATAATTATAATAAATAATTATAAATTTACTAAGGTG
Source organism: Pharmacophagus antenor (assembly GCA_018245475.1). Lineage (NCBI taxonomy): Eukaryota > Metazoa > Arthropoda > Insecta > Lepidoptera > Papilionidae > Pharmacophagus > Pharmacophagus antenor. Next base: position 110,852 of record DWQX01000005.1, read on the forward strand.
ATCCGAATGATAATCTATACACACAAAATTAAGACCTGACAGACCTATACATAACAGCCTAAACATCTCGTCCCAAAGACATGAAATTTGTAAGGTGTATTCTTTGTGATGTGTAAACTTTTTAAGAAATGTATTTGCGTAAAAAGATTTTTTTAACGCTAAGAGGGGGGGAGAGGGTATCACGTTAATATTAAGTAGAAAGTTTTCGTGTCCAAAGATGCGGGTGGTTTTTGGGTGGTAAACTAATATGACTATATATGAAATCTCACCGGAGGTTTTAATCTTGTCGATGAGCATGTCAAGGACTATGAAGGTCCCAGTCCTTCCGACCCCTGCCGAACAATGCACGCATAACAGATTCTGTAGACATTAAAGGAAGATGTAATTAGAATAAAAGTAATAGATTTTTTTTAATGAAGATAGGGCTAAATTACATTAAATTATAGCTTGTAATAGATAATACATAAAAATAACTGATTGGAAATTCTTTTATATCTATTAATTTTCTCATTTTATTAGTATTATTATTTTTTCTAAACGATTATAATAATAAGAAACTATCATCTTTAAGGGATTTCTAACTTCCGTTATTAAAAAAAGCCGTTTAAAGCTAAATATTTCGAAGTTGTTTATAACTTTTGTAAGAAAAACTAATATTTATTAGTACATTTTGACCATGCACATATTGCCTTTATTATTGTCTAACACACGCAGTAAGAAGTTCATAATGAAATTTTTCATAAAAGTAAATTATTTCATCAGATTAATATGCGATTCGCGTATGATCACGTATTTCTTTATCATTCTATTTATCAAAATCCCACAAATTGCTGATAATCTTTTCTTTTTCACATTATTAATTTTTTTTTCTAATTTTAAAATATTTCAATGACAACTGATAACAGATTTATTCTATGTTCTATTATAAATTAATGGATATTCCTAGAACGATTTATGAATTCTATTGTAACTCGTTTACCATACAACCCTTCGCTTTGAAACTTTCTGCATGAAGTGAGTATTGGTACTAAGAAGAGTTTCTTCATAATTTATCACGACAACTTAAAATAAATCCACATAACAGTCGTTTTTCTAAATTAACTCAATCGTTTAGGGAAATTTATGTATGTATATCTTATTTACTTTATTTTTTATTAAAAATAAATAGCATTTTTCACTCATAGTACTTAGAACCCAAGACAGGTAGCTAAGCGACACATGTAATATGGGTTATCGGAGACTGATATACATACGTAGATATTTTTAAATATATACATTAAAAACCGGACACAGAACAAACAATTGTTCATCACATGAATGTTTGTTGTAATCGAACCCGCGTCCCCTTGTGTAAGAGGTAGGTTAACTACCTATACACCAACAAGCTAGCGAACTTATAAAATATTTGGATTATGCATTTATTCCTTTATTATTTTATTGTTATTTCTTTTCTGAGTTATTTATTTTAAAGCGTCGCTTAGAAGATGTGTCGACTCATCATTTGCACGATGGTAAAAAATGCCTCTGGACATTAACCCCACGTTTTTCCTTTTTACAGAGTGTTGTTAATAATGTCTTAAAAACAAAGACATAGTTAAAGAAATAGAAACTTTTTTATCGAATATAGAACTTGACCTCGATTTCACCTGATGTTAAGTGGCAATGAGGCCGTAGATAGTGAAGCGGGTTTGCCCCGAATACTTCTGGTTCTCACGTGTATGACTGCCGGAAGACAGCAATGCTATTATGGCGACAGATTGAAACTGGGGTTAGTTCGTAGCAAGGCGAGTTCGAAAAACCCTACCACCTTCCAGACTTCACTACACACGTGACTTGGTAATCAAACCCGGAACCTCCGTGTTATGAAGCAAGCTGATAAACAACTGTACCACGGATCGAGTAAAAAAAAGTAAATATGACTTATCAAATATTACCTGTTCGGGTGCATCGACAGCCTGTGCGATCTGTAACATCCTCCTGTTGACGTCATCTAAAAACGCCAGCAACCCGTCCGGCTCGGGCGGCGTACTATGGTCGGGCCATGCCTTTAAATTTTAACGTACAAGTGTCAAATTAAACAAATACAATATAGTTAATTTAGTATCAGCACAGTACTTTTTCTTCCTCTATAAGTCTATCACCCCGTCATCTCTACATTGATAACTTCCACACAGATATCTTACAGTAACCAGTCCATTGATCACTTCTTTGATCTTCCTCTCCCCATACATCTTTCTACACTCATGATTAAGACCCTTCTAGGGACATGTTCCTCATTCGTTCTCATAACTTGACCAAACCATGTAACATATTTACTCCTTTGACACTAATCTGAGCAACTTTTAGACAACCTCTTAATATTTATGTCTGTACCTGTACCAAAAACAAGGCGCATAAGATTTCGTGGACAATAATACCTTTTAGTTTTTTTACTCGCTCCTATCGTTTCCATGATTACGAAAAAACATAGTAATGTTTATATTTAATAAAAAGCTTACAGTGAACTGGTAATGATAAACAGTCCTACACGTGGTTCTGTCGCTGACGTCAAACTCGCGTAGGATATAATCTTCGTAACATGTTTCTGATATTGATTTAACAAGTAAATTGCAATACCCTTCTTCTTGATCGGATTGAGGCCAGTAGCGCTCACATTTTTTCTGGAAACATTTGCAGTAAGAGATATATCGACCAGTGTACTTCTTTTGCATATGTATATATATTGCAAATGTGATAAGGATCTTTTCGCTTTATGAAAAATGTACAGAGTATAAAAATAATTTACCAGAATTTTCAAGCTAGTCTATTTTCAAAGTGTAATCTAAAGGAATCATTGATGCATACTGTTAAGTTGTAAAAATACATATGATTTACATTTCCTAAACTGGCTTAAAATATTATAACTATAACACTTTCTTTTAGGTTTTAACTTTACATGTGTTTGAACATAAGTAAAACTTAACATTATCTGGTTAAATATTATCAGTTCATTTATTTGCATTAATTTCAAAATTCAGTTTTTGCGCAGTGTAGCAAATTCTTCTATCACTAATTATCTTTAACTCTTAAGCAGTATACTCTAAAGCAAGCTCAAAACTTCCTTAATTAATATCTTACGTTTTGTACAATCACTCTGATATCCACATAATTACCTACTCTATGCACTTCCACATAATTATCTACGTCATTTCACAACGCTTTACTTTTATGTCAAATCAAACAATGTAGTACGTACCTTTCCCTGTTCTACTTCGTTGGTGATCATAGTAATGATCCTGACGTCCTCCTGCCAGATCATACGCCAAAAATCGTTCACGGTATTTGTGAGACAACCTTGCGTGGCTATGTAAACTTTGTTTTTTACTGAAATCATAGTTGAAGTCATCTTAAAAGTTCTTACCAACACATTCTTTCATATGAATTTATTTCTACACAATGATAGATAGAATTAAATGTTGCTAACTGTTCTCAATTGACAAGTAAGTCGTTATCCATTCACCTCTACTTTTGTTCATTTTAATCTATTTAATACCTCTTTTTATTTAATAATGAATCATTACTGTATGGTCCAATTTTGTTTTTTATTTTGGAAAAATTATACGCGTATCTCCAAATCCGGACTGTGCTACAATAAAATCTGGCTTTCAGTATAAGAACAAAAAAACTTCTTTTTTTGTGTTATAAAAACTGTATAAGAGCAAAATTGGGTAATTCTGGTACCATACAATTTGGGGAAAAGGTATCCCAAAAATTAGTCCCTTGAAGTTTTGAAAAAATAAATCTTAAGTTAAAACAAAATGGGATAGGATGATTCAAAATCTTGTTAATTTCTGTTGAATCTTTGTACCGGTTATGGAGGTAGTTCTTTATTTGCAAGAATACTTTTTGGTGGATGTCAAGTAAACATTATAAGAAGTCATCGCTAAGAATCGATTATAGATACAAATTATTTTGTCATTGTTAATAATGTACGTTAAAACTGTGTTTTCTTTTGTCGCAATTATAGAGAGAAAATATTATTCATGCTTACTAAATTATATAAATATTAATTTATAAATATTACCTATATTGCGTTGCAGGTTTCCATTTATCTTGTCTAGCTTGATGCACTTTCTAACCTCCCTCAGTGCATCATCCGATAGTGACTTTGTGACGAATGCCGGGACCTTTCTTAAGTTATTGTTCATCGTTAGAGCTGAAATATAACTATGATCAACTTTTTTATCTATAAACACTAATCTAGTCTAGTCAAGCTTATATATGTGTTAATTTTATAATTTAAACTATTGACCTAAAGAACATTCCATGAATAATATTTTTTATATCATTCTTTAATTTGATTATTGAAAACATTTTTTTATCATAAATAAATATTATACTTATTTTAAAACTATTCTGATTTTTTTCTTAAATTAAAAATCTTTTCTGCTTGATGTAGAGTCGATTGTGAAAACAATGAAATTTTAAGTAGTAATCGTATACTAAAACAATTTTTATTAACTATGTATAAAATCAAAACAGAACAAATTAAAAATCAATTTAAGTGATTTTTTTATTTGAAATAAAAAGAAATGACTCTTCTGCTTATCGTAGAGTCGATGTGTAAAAGTAAACTATTAATAAAATTTGTTAGCTCAGTACAAAAACAATATACTTTATGTCCCCGCCGTTGGAGTGGATTGTTTGTTTTTTACTACACTTACTACGAGGACGTATTCTTTATAACAATTAAAAATCACCATATACGGGCCATTCGGTTAGGTTAGTGAAAAGGAACAACAAAAACAAAACGCAATACGCGACCAAGTGCTCTGTTTCCTGTCAACGGTTAAAAACTTTATTGTTCTATAAATTTATTTTAACATTCCATTTCTGTTTAACTTACACTTGTAGCATTAGATGACAAAGCCAAATAAGAAAGATACTAATTTGACAATATAAATAGATCATAGTATAATTATATATTAGTGGCAAATTCTGAAAAGTTTTTGTAAACTCTACAAATATTATGTCAATATTGCTTAGTAAAACTTTAAATTTAATTGTTTTTCTCATAGTTAAACCCTATTCGCCTTGTCGAAATCTGAAAGAAACATATTCTTTTATCATAGCAAAATTTATATGCCTCCGTTGACAAATTATATTTTTGCACATATTGCACAAGAGATGCGATATATAAATATTATAAAATGTTATTTAAAATTTAAACCATTTTACAAGAAAAATTAAAAAATCCAAATGTTATAACTATATAATAAAATATTTTCAATATTTAGTGGGATATCCCTTATTTATAAATACGACTGCGAATAAAAAGTTCTATAATTTAAAATTTATGTAATGATAAATAGAACGTTATAGTTTAAAAAATATTCTAAATGTTAAGCCAGAACAAAATACTGCATCAACGGAAAAAAATATGTCAATATACATTTAATTTACTAGAATATAAATAATTAATTTGACAAGTATTAAATGATGACTTCGCATACATTTCCAGAATTATGGCCATTAATGTTAGACTATGTTGTCTTTATCATTGAGATCTGTATCAATATAATAATGTTTGTAGATACATTATGGTTTAATCGATAATATTAGTACATTTTTTTTCCATTTAACATATAAATATATAACTTATGACCATTAAGAAAGTAGTAATTTCTTAATAATATTAAATATGCTTAGAAAGAGTACTATGAGTATTATACGAGTGTCTAGCATTGCTTGGAAGTTGGAACAGTATACGGCCCTATCTCAGAAGAAATATGGAACAAATAAATAAAGAAATTAAAATAAACTCGAAAAGTTCTACGAAACACAATATCAGCGGTGGAGCAGAATAATTAAAAAATAAATAATAAAATGTAACTAAGAGTGATTAGAACTCACAATTAGAAGGGCTACCTACAGTATAAACAGTTTTTAGACTAGGCAGGCAAAAAGTTGTAAAAGCTATTATCATTACAGCCTCGCGTATTGAAAAAATGGAAAAAATGCTATGGATACTCAACAAATGGAACTGATTTAGTAAAATGTTCTAGTATTTTTTGTATTATTATGTTTTGAAAAATTTTTATTCTAGCGGTAATGGAAGCACATGATCAGCGAAAAATTCAACATTTTACATAATACGGTTCATGAGACAGAGCTAGCTAAAAGACGAACAGACAGATAGAGACGGACGGCTGTCTCAATAATAGAGTTCCGATAGTCACACTTTGCGTACGGAACCCTTGAAAAGCCCTTTCTCGTATAAAGCCATATCTAACCATACTGCAATTAGGTGGTACTACCACTACCATACAAGCCCGAAAGCCCGATTTCCCCATTTAAGCAATATACATATAACACAAAAATTCCTTCCCTAAAGGCACGCTACTGACTGCGATATAAACTACAAGCAAAAGCGTTATTAACGAACTTAAAAAGCTGTGCAATTAAAAATATTCGTATGTATTATAATATGTTTTTATTTGAACTTGAAATATTCGTTTTATTTCCTACTTACAATACAATATTAGTATTGTAGACGATGATATGCCATGAATTTACAATAAATGCTGCCATATGACCAAAACTAGCTTTTATAGAGGTCAACGTATGATAAATGTTGGGATTTAACACTAAATTTACCGGCATATTTTCAGTTTTCTTTTCGAGTTTGTCAGTAATTTTATGTATTAATTATTGTGTTCTATTTTTTTGTAACAATGTTGCCAAAGGTATGCTTTTGACTTTTGTATAAAAAAATACAAAAGTCAAACGCATATTAGTATACAGAACTTTTTATCAACGGTTGATCCGTCAAAATGACAGGTCCGGTAAATCTAAGTGTTAATAATAAAGTTTACAAGTATGCACTCAGTACAATTGTTTCATAGTTAATTACTGCGAAAGATGCAAATGCGTCGCTGTTAGACGAAGAATTGAAGATAATAAGAGAAAAAAATTAATTGTAGTGACATAAGATCATTTCATGCACACCATTTTAGACGTTGTAGGCTACAAAATTTAAAAGGCAATTGCGCGTAAATATAATAACTCTTTGCGGACCAGTGCCGGCGCATAGGCACCTTAGCTTTACCGCTGCGTACATGTGCTGCCATATACGAGTAAATAACCAAATTTTGAACAAAACTCTGGAGCAAGGCATTTTTTATACTATAAGAACAGTCGATGTCAGATGTTCCAGTTTTTTAAATTTTATATTGAATCCATCCAATCTGGTGGAGCTGTCGTTCATAGCTTTTTCTTTGCTCCTGATTCGTCTCGTCGGCAAAGATTTAAATTATGTTTTTTTTAACGGTTATGGTATCTTGGCTTCATCGTGTTGTTAAGTGACAATAAGGCCGTTAATAGTGAAACATGTTCATTCAAAATATTTGTAGCTCTCACACATATAACTGCCGATAAAAATGCAATGCTGTTATGGCGGCAGATTGACAAAGTGCGAGCCAAGCTGGTTCGAAAAACGCTCCCACCATCCATACTCCATTACTCCTGTGGCCCGGAAGAACCCAAGACCACCGTGTTTACAGACAAACGGGTAAACCATTACGCTACTGAGGCAGTCAAAACGAGTTTATAAAATGATCTGATAATATATCAACATCAATCTCTTTGAGTTATCGAATATTTGAGAAAATAAAATTTGTCTTACAGTGAGCGCTGTTGAGACTCTCGTTAGATGACTGCACAGAACTGGATGAGTTGTAGGGGCTTGATAGTCTGATGTAATTTGCGTTGATATAGTCAGAGTAATTAGACTCCTCAATTTCCGGGCGTAATATCACGCGCGTCATGTCATCTGAAGATGTATAACATATTTTATGTGATTATTTCCAAGAAATCTCTGATGTTTTAAAAATCTTTAGCTAAATAATATAATATTTCTTAATGTTTAAAATCTTGAATACGATACACTATCGCTTTTTATGTAAATGGTTCTTCGTACTTTACTCCTCGTAAGACCTGAGGACATCTGACATAAATTAACTTATCCAATTTTGTAATAGCACAAAATTCCTAATCTCTTGTGGCTATGTTACTGCTACTATCTAAACAAATATTTCACTTGACTTCTGATTTATCTTTAGTATGTTAAAGTTATATTTTGATATTATGTTAGAATCATTTTAATTATCTCATTAAACAATATAAATGTAATAATAGGTTTGTCATTAATTATTATTATGATCAATTTACAAAAAAAAATGTATTCCATATGTATATAATATATTAATTCAATCATTACTTTGCGGAAATCCATGAGTCAATACAATAAAAATTAAGGGTTCAACAGCCGGACGTCGAAACCCGTAACATTTTTTTTATCGATTGTGGACTGACACGTGACCTCAATTTAACCTGATGTTAAGTGACAATGAGGCCGTAGATGGTGAAAGCGTGTTCGCCCAGAATACATCTGGCTCTTACATGTATGACTGCCAGAACATAGCAGTGCTGTTAGGTTGGCAGATTGACATTGTTGTTATTAACTAACTAGGCGGGCTTGAAAAATCCTACCACCATCCAGACTCCACTATTTCTGTGGCCCGGGAATCGAACCCGGGATCTCCGCGCTACAAGGCAAGCGGGTAAACAACTGAAAAAAAACATTCTGAGTATGATACATGTAATATAGAAACGCATCGAGTCAGTATTTTAGTTATAGCATTCGATGAAACAAAGCGGAAATTAACAAATATTTTTTTGTTTTATTGTATCTTATGTATGGTAAAACCGCATGTTAAAAGAAAACTTTGAATAAATGTAAAGGGTACTCACACGGCAATATGTTCTTGTAGCGATTCTTGTTCAAATTTTGAAATTTCGTAGCTTCGTACGTGGTGAAAATATTTACGTCTTCTATAAGCTTCAAAGACTGAAATTCACCATCAAAACCACATTTGTTCTCCGGTTTTTGAAAATCTTCCATTTCCTGAAAAGTATACAAAAGAAATATGTAAAATGGCTGCTTAATGTTATTCAGAGCGTAACATGGTATTATTAAATTTATTATCAAGAGAAAGTATTGAAATGCATCAATATTAACCACTTCAGGGACGATTTTTAACTAACAAAAGAGAAATATATGTAAATTTTAACATTCCATTAAATTAAAACCTATTCATTTTATTTTCATCGATGGTAATGCAACGGGAATTAATAAAATTTTTCATTTTTATAATACAATATGTCAAAGATTTTCATCTATGTATTAATGCCATTTAACTGTAAATGCAAAACTAAACGTCTACATATATGACTAATGGCGTGAAGAGGTCAATATCCTTTAAAAATAATAGGAACAGAGTGGTTTACACAGTGTCACTTCAAATATGAGTTGCAAAATACAAAGAATACCTGTTACGTGAAAGAAAAACATGTTTCTCTATAAACATGTAAATATTGACATTATATTTTTAATCTATGCAATCGTTTACGTTTTAAAGATTCTGCTTCTAGATTTATCTGTTAGATTTATTTATCTGAATAGAAATGAAGAAAAAAAGCTTTTGACAAAAAGATGTGATCAGTATGTTACTAGTATTTGTTACATGAGATGATAGGTCACGATAAATAGTGATAATTTACGAAAATTAAGCTACAGTCACCGATCTAGCTCACGTGTTTTTAGGTTCCACATTTCGGCATTAAGTTATTAGTGTTCATTAATGAATATCATATTTATTTATGGAGTTGGGTGCACGCTTCTAGTCTCAAAAGATATTTTAGATCTACCCTGGTACAAGTTAAAATAATGAGAACTGTTCTGGATAATGCAGCTTATTATACTTTTGAGGACTATTTTAATTTTAAAAAATCCATAAAAATATAATTTGCTTTTATATAACAAAGGTAAAAATTTACTCGACAATAATAATTAAAACATAGACCCTGAGTTTCTTGCCTCGTTCTTCTCAGTAGAGTTTACATTCTCAGAACTGACGTGAGACTAAATTGACCATTCATAAACTCTTGTGAAGGCCTAATTGAATAAATATTTTGAATTTTGAACATAAGTACTAACTGAGAGTTTTTGGTCGATATCATTGAGTTTGAGGCAAGTGCCGCTGACTGGCTGCAACAGACGCAGAACGTCTCCTGACGTTTCAATCATCGGGTATGACCTGAAGTGCTCGATAAGCCCCACCAGATCGTCAAATTGCTCGCCACTGCCGACGTCGTATTTGTCTTGCTGAAGAAAAAAAAAAATTATTCAAAATTTCATTATAAAAAACTATACTTAGCTGTACGTTAATTTTATTCAAGAAAAAGTATAACAATTTTATTCATTGGTATGCAAATGAAATCAAGGAAAACATATTTGAAAGAAAGGGGTTTAAAATATGAAAATCATAATAAATGATTCAGTTTTTAAAAAAGGTATATGAAAAATTGTAGAGGAATAAATGCTATCATTTTTCAAAACACTTTGAAAAAGTTACAAGCGAAGATTAAAAACGATATTTCGACGTTTTACAACAAAAAAACTAACATTAAAAAAAGTTCTGTAACGCAAGATTTGTTAATATAACAACAAATTATAATTAAGATGGTTTTGAGATCACACTTGTCCATCTAGAACAAAATTAAAAAACTGCCTACATTAGATAACTCATTGTTTATATAATAGGTTAATATCCCAGATAATAAAGGCCTTTAACCTTACAAAATTAAAATATTTTTATTCGTCGGATAGTGATTTAATTGAAGATGATAAAATATAATTTGACCGAAATTCGACTCGATTTTTGCAAAAATTATATCACTCGTACTAATACAAAATAAATTGATACTAGCATACTATCGCCACGAAGAATATTAAATAATCTTCTATAACATTGAACTTCATACTTTTTTGCAGTCATTTACAGGAAGCTATAAATAAATGAAAATTTATTACAAATAAAATATAACGTGTAGAAAAATAGTTTTTCAAAAATTGTCTCATAAAGCGTCTGCGCAAGGTACATACGTAGATGTTTATAATAATAATACTTTAAAACGCACGGAAACATAAAGCAGTTAAAATAGAAGTTTTATATAACTGGATAAAAGGCACACAAATAACTTCTAGGTGTTTATTATTCGACTTTGGTTGGATACTGTACAAATTTGAATTTGTTATTCAATGACCGCGAGTTAATAGAAGGTGACGATATTGTTTTCTTTGCCAGAATTATTGATATTTTAAAAGATCTTTCTAAAAACCTAACCTTTATTCGAAGTATTAAAAAATTTCGATTGACTGTGTAGAAATTCCACGACTTTCAATATTCAATAATACGGTTTATTATGATGACATTGGAGGCGCAAGAAATATTTTAAATTTAGATTTGTTGTTTACATATCATTTTTTTTTAAATTCCTCTCTAGTATTTAAAAATATTAACGTACCTTGTACACACAACACAGTAATTTATATGATCACTAAAGGTTAAGGTTAGAACAAAAATCTAGACTACGTTCAGACATGGCCGTGTAAGTACTGGAACTAACCTGAAAGAGATGAAATCTAGGCGGAGCTTTATGCGCAGATGCAGATTGCACATTCGCACATGTGATTCGTCGCCTACTCTGTCGATACTCTTTCAACGTTATGTTCTCCTAGTATATCTTATGCGTTAATATGCACCGAATTCACGCGACAAACGGAGGTTTGTTTGACGTTTAGGTCTTATAAAAACTTAGTCTACATAAATTATACTACATCAGCGCCTACGTATTTTACGTCACGAGCATGCTCTGATAAAGCTTAGTATCCTAACATTTATGCGATCCTGGTAGATCGAAACTATGAAACTAGATTTTAGCTAGAATCTAGGAATCCTAGATCTTTGAAGTAATAAATATCTTACGTGTTGGACAGATTTCTCACGGCAACCGGTTGTCTAGACTGGCGACTCATAATAATATCAATCGATGATGACGATAGTTGTTTATTCTTTTGAATATATAAATGGAACACGCGAATATATTCAACTATGTGTGTGTGTATACGTGTGTGCACATGTATGTGTGTATAAGTGTGAATTTGTAGTTAGTTATAGTCAATGAACATTATTGTCGATAAACATTGCTTACATTATAAAATTATAAATCACTTTAAAAAAGCGGGTTTGTGGATAAAAAACGGACTAAATAAATGTAACACAATTTGGATGTAATTTAAACTTTAAATTTTACAATATTTCTTGTTACTATTTTATTCCACACTGGGCATTATTAATTTGATAGGTTATTACGTTTCGACCGTGGATGCAAGACGACTTACCCGCCAAAACATCACGTAGAAGTCCATGAATTTTTGCGGATTTTGTTTTAGCGAGTAATAAACGAACCTTCTGTATAATATTATATGATAGAGATATTATTAGACAGTTAAACAATAATGAAACACTAATATCGACGATAAGTATTATTTTCAAAAAATATTATTATTTCCTTACATCAATACACTAAAGAAAAATAGGAAATTATGAAAAGGTTTAAATAAATTAACTGAAACGGTATATCTGTTTTAATCGTATAAAAACACTTTAATGTTGTAAGATAAGTTTTTTTCTTATCGGTAATGGGCTACTTGACTTCAATTGATATATGATTTTGTGACAATGTAACTTTAAATGAGGATGCATGCTCGCCACGAATACATTAACTTTTATGCTGGTATCTATCACTGCCGGAACACATGATTGCTGTTAGGGCGGCAGACTGACATTGGTAGTGGTAACTAGTCAGGCGGGTTCGAAAAACCCTTCTACTCCACTCAAGACTCCATTACTAAAGGGTCTTAAACCTGGTATAGGAGGCAGTCAAAGAGCTCTAATAAGAACAAGGTTCTAAGCAGTGGCGGTACCTCCATACAAGCCATGTCACAATTAAGCAATACTGCATTAAAATTAATTAATCATAATTTTTACAGGCGTAAACACGACTGTAAAGAAATAATGGAATAATCACCTCATACAATAATATTTGTTTACTTAAAAGCGTATATAAATATGTATTCAATTTTATAAACTCGGGCTTGGCCTACGGGAGTGCCATTGGTTCTACGTAGGAACAGTTAATTTATTTCCATAGATATAATACATTTTTAAACAGTCCATTGTAATGTTTTTTCTTGTAGTGTTACTTCGTGTTGAGGCCCAAATGTCAATAATTTCTTTAAGTTTTCTAGTCGTTATTTTATTATTTTATTTTAATTTTGAAATTAATTTATCGATTATGTTAACTAATTTTTATGGGATATTATTTAAATATTATAAATAAATAAGTACATAATTATGTGAATCGTGTGAATACGATTTAACCTGCCCGAGTCACTTTTTTATCTGCAAGAACAAAGTTTACTACTGGCTTACGTTGAGGTGTAAACAAATTGAATATTTCCTTGAGATTTCGTAACAAATGCTGCATTTTTTCGCAGTTTTATAATAAGTGCCAGTTAACCAGTATAATAAGTAGCACAGTTCAGTTTTATTAAACTGAATCTTGCATAATTTATATTGATAATTATAAACGATGGGTCAGTTATATGGACGTTTGCATTTAAAATTATTGCGTAGAAATGATACCAGGAAGGGTATAACCACTTTTGTATGTTTTATTCGTATATACTAAAATGATTATTAACTTTTCTTTTTTAATGTAATATTAATTACAATAGCGTTCAAGAACAAAGAGGTCTATAAATAGAAATTGTTACATTATTATTAGCTGCTCTAATAATTTAAAATAAATGTACAGTACATCGTATTATAATTTTTGGATATCGAAGCCAAATATTCAATTCGATTATGGGGAGGTGGGATGTCAAGATCATTTGGCATAATTGCTGAGTAAAACACCCCCTTTAGTGATCCACGTTGCATTATGAATAGCTCCAGAAACTTCTGCTGAAAGCACCAGTCTCCTGCTCGTTATATGCCTTAGCATGGTCCAACAGGTCACTTAGTGGGTATTAGTCCGCTAAGACAAACACCTTTTTAATTACCTTCTACCGTGACCAGATGTTTAATCATAATCTTAATATCTCAAAACTTTAAAGCTATATATTAATTCTTAATCCAAAGATTTACAATATTAGTTTAATATTTACTACTTACAATTTTTTACTTTTTTGATTTCAGCGTGATATTTTTTTTAATTTAATTTAAGATTAGTCCCCGTGTATGTATAATAATGTAAATGTAAAAATTTTCGTGTCCTGCAGTACAGAGAATAAAATTTATCATCGAATTTTAAGCCCCTTCTCCCCTTAGAAATAGAAGTTTGAAAAATCCATTCTTAGTGTATATACCCAAGTGTCTAGTCTCTAAGACAAGCGATTTAGATAGTGCCTTAAAATTCAGGACATTCGATTAGTGAATCAGAATTTTGAATGTTATATATTTCTTTGTTACGTTAAAACAAAAAAACAGAAAAAGAAACGTGTACCCCTAGACCCAGCCTCCATTAAAAAAAGGTTATAAGCGGAAACGGGGTAAAACAGTCGTGCATTTTCACTAAGAAAAAGATTAAACGTTTTACTTTCATTGCCAGCGGACTTTGCTGAACGAGCGACGACGGCTAGATTAGCGAATTCGTGTTCTTTCGTTTGAAGCGGATTTTATAGTCATTTGACGTGATAAACAAGTTTAAGATCTTTCATTTGAAGCGGAATTTGCAAAGTGATTTCGATGACGGTGCAAGTGGTCGTATGAAAATGAGCGAGCAATTCTTTCACGACTCTTGGAACTCGTTCAGTCCGTTACGCTCTCTTATTTAGTTGAAGAATTTGCATGCAGTTCGCTATTACGAGTTAAACTTACACCGTCAGGAGCCCGTTCCGCCCGCATTTCAACGCGGCCCTTAGGATTTGTACAATTGAAGCTGAATACTACTACTACAAAAAGTACATCTCAAGATAAGTATCATATGAAAAATAAAAATAAATAGTTCAATCGCCGCCGATTTTTTAAGGACAAAATATAGCCGCTATATATTTCTTTAACACATTTTGTGATTATTTTATGCAAGATTTCCAAATTTTGTTATCATAATCACTTTAATTTTTCAGTGCTTCTTTTGTCCAGCTAGATTATGAGGGATCGGCGCAACATAAATTCTACGATTCGTCTCAATCATCCGCAATGTCAGTAAACTTCATGTCAATATCCTCTACAAGTTGATTAACGACACAGTCAATTCGCACTTTTATAGGTCTTCAGATCCATTCAGCAATATGAAAGTAATCATATTAGTATAGATATAAATCTTAATAACTTATTACGTCTCTATAACACATGGGACTCGAAGCGTGAAATTTGATGAAGACCGTGTCATTCTTACGTACTTTAAATAATTTTATCATTCGAACAAATATAGCCGTTTTGTGACTTGACCGTTATTTTGTCGTTGTTGTAAAGTTCAGAAGAGAGCACAGTTGAAATATCCTTAGATTCGTAACCTTAATGCAAATAGATGTCGTTGTAAAATTATTATATTTTATACGTTAGGAAGAATAGTTATGAGCAATGTTTCAGTACAAAATAAATCAAACATGTGTGTGTTATTTCGCTATGATTATCACAGGTTACATACATATATCGACGGATGGGCGTTCCTGGGCGGGCACCTCGCCATTCGTCTATCTCAATAAATTGCATATAAAAGAGCGAGAGAGGAAGAAAGTAGTACACATATGAATACATAAATAAATTAATCCATAGATAAGAAAATGCAACAAGAAGCTCCTGATGTTCATTATACCCTAGTAGAATTCTGCAGTCTCCTGCATACTGCACTCTGTGTGAACAAACACTCTCTTTACCGTCTCACCCTATATGAAGCCAGTATGTATTGCCATACAGGGGGGTTTTACACAAAATTATAAAATAAAATGTGTTTTAAAATAGCAAAAATGTTTTATTATTATTATTAGACATTTTTTGTTACATGTTATTAAATAGGGAACTTGTTATGTAACATTAAATAATTTAAAAACTGCAATAATTGTCATTATTATTAATAAAAAAAAATAATATTTAAACTAACTTTTCGTCGAAAAATCTTCACTTACTTTTTATAACTTTTTTGAGTGCCGAAGAAAAGATGTTGCCAGACTGTGTAGTGCCAACAGTCAAACATGGTGGAGGCTCTATTATGGTCTGGGGATGTTT